>VYZT01065353.1:5325-27470 GCA_013400735.1 Pomatostomus ruficeps
CCCCAAGACACTGGAGCATGGTGGTGAAGCAGAGTGTTAGATAAGTCCCAGTGCAGCAGCCACCACGAAATAGAGTTGTACTCACAGTAGAAGCTGCAGCAAGAGACCAAAGCCTGCGGTGATGGCAGAATCTCCCCAGAGCTCCCACCGCCTCTCTCTCCTCTGAGAAGAAAACAAAAAGTGCTGTGCCCCCGCCTGTAGGGCTGTGGGGTTGGGGTTTTTTTGGTTTTTGGTTTTTGGCTTTGGGGTTTTTTTGGTTTGGTTTGGTTTGGTTTGGTTTGAGTTTTTTTGTTTTTTTTTTTTTTCTTTTCACTAGCTCCAAGTTCTGCCACCTTTCTGCCTTCCCCGGGTTCAGGCACTCACCTTTTGGTTCTTTTGTCTTTCTTAATCACCTACCCATTATCGCCCCTTAGCAACAAAAATGGGGAAAAATTCCTAAGAGACAAACAAAAAAAAAAGAAAAAGTATCCCAAACCCCAACACTTACAAAGTTGTAAATGTGAAAGATGAAGCTGGTTCACCTATAGAGAAGTCAGATCTGAGTTCACAAGTACTGTTTCATAGCCGACCATTTCTGCTACTCAACAGATGCATCTGAAGCTTTTAGTTATTGTTTTCAGTCAGTCAGCATATAAAGCACTGGCTTTTATGAATTACCTTGAGGTTGTGATGGGAAAAAATAGTACAGATTCTTTTGAAATGCTCTTTAGCAACATTTGGATGTTGTATGACTGAAAATCCCTGCTCTGCAACAAATCTAACAAAATATTTTCCTATTACGTTCTGTTTCAATAAAACAGTTTCTCTCAGCATTTAATTTCTTTACTATAATAGCTTGTTTCTTCACATTTTGAAAAAAAGGAAGGAAGACATGAGCTCATTTATCTTTTTGAAATCTCAAATATATTTCTGAGCTTTTTCTGGAGCCCCATTCACTATTTTTCAGGTTCAGGTTATTTGAATTTTTTAGTGTTTGCCTTAAGCACACACTAAATAGATTATATAAATAATTAATAAATAGCAATCATCAATGTAATAGTAAGGAAAAAATAAAGCAAATTTCCCAGCAGTTTACAAGGCATTATAGGAGTGTATTTGAATCAATGACTTTTAATAATTAATTTTAATTTAAAAGTTAATTGACATTCAAATATTTTGAATGATAAACAATCATTAATTAATAGGCGCTCCACTTAAAACAATTATAAATACAATACTTACCTGAAATAATGTATTGATGAAAAAAAATTACTCTCTCAAATGCTTCTCTTTCAAGTAGGGTGTTTTTTCCCTTGACCTTTTTTTTTTTTATTCCTTCCTGTCTGTTACTGCTTTGTTTGGAGTTCCAAGAAATCCTCATATAGCCTTACATTTTTTTTTTTCACACTAATTAATGGATGTTTTCCATGTATGTTTGCATTTTTCTCATGCATTCCATACAACGGGGAATGGGATAGGTACAACCTGTCATAACAAATGGCATTACTTTATTTTCAAACTCAGGTTACAGGAAGCATATTTGCTTTATATTTTAAAGGTTTATTATACATTATATTCTTGTACATTATATAGTATTTAAAGGAGAATGTGTTTATTTTTGTTTTAAAATAAGATCTGATACTGAGAAGTACAGGAATACAACTTAGATATGGTGATATTATTTATAAAGGCCTCTACTCATCCTTGAATTTCTTGATGTACTTTCCTATCATTCCACAATTACAGTAGGAAATATTTTGCAATAAAGTGTTTGCAATTGCCCAACTATTACCGTTCATGCACTATTATAGAATTTATCTAATATTACAGAATTTGTCTAATATTGCAGATAGTCCTTCTTAACATGTCAACCTTAAACAATTTCTTTGTGCAATCTGGTTTATGAGGTAGTCTTAGCACATTCATGAAAATGCAGATTGCCTAAGACAAAATTAAAATGGAGAATGTAGACAATTTCCATCCTGTGTCTCATTGGCCTTTTCTGAAAAGTAAGAGGGACTTTTCTTAAGATATCTCACAGTTAAAGTATTGTTTTCACAATATAATTATAACCACTGTCTCATAAAATTCAATGGAACAACATATCCTGTAAATCTTCTCATTTCTGTTACCTGCATGTACTTACTAAGGCAGCTCCAAAGTTATTTTGGTTGAACCTTAGCTATCCAAATAGCATTCACACTAACTCACACAAATTCATCACATTCACTGGAGGGCTTTAACTCTCACATACTTCCTTAATTTGATAGCTTTATATATTAACTATTTAATTTTGACACTTTTGTCTTGACTTTTTTTTTTCACATACAGCAACTAGAATATTTACTGCATATAATCAGGCTACTGCTCACTGCTTTAGTTTTTACCTTAACTACTGACATGAAACTCATAATTTAAAGGATTAAAACCAACAGTTTGTGCACCAAAATTTAGATCATTATGTTGTGCAAACCAATGATGACTGCAAATTCCTTACATCTGTAATAATGATTTTGCATTCTCTAATATGAGCCTAAACTGTTGTCTTATGTTTCATAGATAGAAAACTTCATTTTTTTGAAAGATTTTCCAGTCCTTTCAAAGGACTTTATTTTCCAGATCTTTGTTTTTTCTGCCACAGGAGGCTGAACTTAACATGTGATTGTACCAGCTCATTTGACATTATTTTAGTAACAGTGGCTTCACAAATTTGGAAAAATTATAGTTCTGTTTTCCATAGTTTGTATAAGTGTGTCAAAAAGGAAAGAAGCATTGTGGTTTGCTTCTGACAAGGTTTTTTTCCCTCCTTTTTTTATTTAGAGTAAGTTATCTCAATTTTCATGTCAAAGCTGCCACATCTCTCCTATTTAGTGGCACATCCAACAACATGCTGGAGAGGAAATGAGGTTATTTATTCTCCAGTGTCCAAAGGTCCCGTGGCTTGAGAAGAATTACAGGGCAGGGTTCATAGTATTAGGTGACCTGTGAGGCAGGAAATGTTTGGGGTTTTTCATTTTGACTAGGTCATCTCATTCTATTTTTTTTCTTTTTCCTTTTTTCTTTTTTGCTAAGTGTTCAAAATATACCCAGCATTGCTGTGTTGGCAACTGTTTTTCTAAGCTAATTTTAGTCTCAAAAGTATAAATCTTTCCAAGGAGATTATACAGCCAAATGGATGTCAGGCATGGTTGGATTTTGGGAATTTGTTTCTTTATTGTGAGTTTACAATAGGCTATGTGTGCCATACACACATCTCTTAGTTGTCTGCCACAAAGATGAGTCTTTGTTTTTGATTGTTTCTAATTTTATTAAACTTTCTGGTTTTGGATTGAAATTTTTCATTGCAACTGCTTGCTTGAGGCTAAATATGGTTCATCTGTTTCCAAGAAAGAGATGAGGGAAATAATACATTCTTCTCTGTTAAGCATAAGCCCAGGAATAGGTAGGAAAGGGAAGAAAGCAGTAGAAGCCAATTGAGAGAAGATGGGAACTAAGCAGAAAGGGGCTACAGTGAAGAGCTAGAAATTAATAAAGCAGTTCAGAATGACATCAGTGGAAGACAGATATCAATGGATGGACTCAATGATCCTTGTGAATCCCTCCCAACTCAGCATATTCTGTGATTCTCTGATATGGGCTTAATTTGGAGAAAACAGTTAGAACGATGATCCTATATAAACATATGATTTCCAAATTTGCTATTCTTTCTTTGTTAGCAAACATCAGTGAAACCCTTTGGACAATTTTTTGTCTACATCTAAGTCCTCTGTCCATCTCCCATCTCTGTGTCCTGCCGGCTCTCTAGCAGGGATCTTTATAATAAGTAAAACCAGGCTAGAGCACCAGCTTGAGCCTTGACCTGTGCTCATCCAGCCCTCTTATCAGCATGGTCCTTGAGATATCAGTGGTCTGGGCCAGCCAGTGCTCCTTGAGACAGCACCTGAGGGAGTAAATGCCAGAGCCATTCCTGACGAAGCAGTGGGGACGAGATAAAATAGAGTTTGGCTCCCTCCACAGGTTTCCATTACTATCTCAACATGTTTTCACCAACAAATACTTCCCTGGGCTGCCATGTCATATCCTAGAGTAGGGCACAGAAGCCGTTATGTACTGTTAAAAATACCATCGTTAGCAGCTGCAGTCCGCTCTCCTCTTTCAGACACTTCAAGGCAGAAAATGAAACCAAAAAACAAAAAAACCCAAAACAACCCAAACCAAACAATGACTTTGCCTTAGAGCCCTGTGGCTGCTTTAGGGGGCTCAGAGAAGATTTAAGAGGATCTCATCCAGCTTCAGAACTAAGAAATGTACCCTGTGCCTATTTTATACCAATGCTGATAGACAATGCACATTAGTGGTACTGATAATTCAAACAGCAGGCATCTTTGTGATAAAGATGCAAAATCTGCTTATCATTCTTTGGTGTTCATATTATTATTGAAGTCATATTGTGGGATTTATCATTTTTCTAGTTGCTAGCTTTCCTGCTGCCCCCCAGAAAAGTAAAATTACTAATCAAGCCATAAACTTGAGGAGCATGGTTTCCATTCAAGTCATGTCTCGTGATGGGTTCAGGCTGCCTCCTTTCCCTCTATAAGTACACACAGCATTTCTTACAAACACCCAGGTGTCTGTTTACCCAGAATTTCTTTGTTGGTATTTTCCAGCCTTATTTGAAATCAGAGAAATAACTTTTGGGTTCAAATGTTAACAGCAGGGGTGCTCAGTTAGCATTACTCTGCACTATCATGTCTTTAGTAAATCATATTGAAAACAAAAGGTGTTTGAAGAATATTATTAAGGTGGCAAAGCTGAGATGGAAAATTGAGGCAGGGCTGTCTGTACAATTAGGTGGGCAAGGATATACTTACATAAGCAGACACTATCATGTGGTCAAAGCAGGTAGTGTTGTCAGAGCTCATTTGCTGGGCTGTTAAATCCTCAGTGGTGAATTAAACAAGCAGAAAATCTGCAGAAAAGTTTGGTTCTTGAATTATACTCTGAAAAACTGAATTTCATTACTACCAGCACCACAAATTCCTAAATCACTGTAGACAAGTCATTATAGACTTTTCACAAACCGTTCATTTAGGAATTCCTCATTTTCTTAAGGATCCTAAAATCTAAGGTTGTGCTGCTTCTCAGTATGTCAGCCTAACTTCACTGAGCTTTACCCTGTGTCAGGAATTGTCTGATGTGAATTTTCTTAATTGGTGAAAAGGTGGTGAACTCCAACAGAAGCATTACAAAATGGTAAACACCAACAATCTGCACTTGGAAGTTATTGCAGTTTTCGGAGAGTTCTTCCCTCCTGCTGATTTCTGTTCAGAGGAAGGCTTTTCTTAACAATTTGTCTTTTCTCTTCACCAGGCTTTTTAGTGAATCTCCTAATTGTTTATTATAGTTGTGACTCAGGTGCTCATCATAGGGTGCCTCTTTCCACTGAAATACCTCAGCAACTTCCCTACTTCTCTGCTTTAAAATGCTGTAAACAAAATGCCTTGGAGGCCGACTACTGTTCAGATGACTTAAAAACCCAACCCTATTCTAGTGGAGCATAGTGGAGCAAATGAGAATTTCTGTAACTTTTTTTTTCTTTTTTCCCCCTTTTTTTCTTTTTTTTTTTTTTCTTTTAAGGAAAGAGCATGGCTCTGAAAACTTCTAAATTTGAGGATGGTATCTTGATCCAACTGAAAAGACTTACCGTTTTGGATTTTTTTAATGACTAGAATTTAACACTTAAATTTTTGTGGCATATGATGGTTCTCATTTCTTCATCCATCAAAACTTCTCAAAATAGTGGAATTCATCTGTTCACCTGATGAATATTACTGAAGTGGCAGTCCACTGTTTTTATGTGCATATGAAGAGTGTTCCATGATTAATAGAAAAACAAGGCAATATTAAGAATACTGAGAATATTTACTATTATAACTTCTGAAATTCCTTTGAGTGTGATATGTCTTCCATCTGTTCCAGCTACTGGTAAGGACTAAAGTTTTCTCAAACAACTGCTGAATTAGAATGTGAAGGGTATTTCCTATATTCTTCTGTGTTCTAATTGCAACTCATTAGCAAGTTACATATGTTTATCTATGCTTATATATGTTTATATATGCTTTATCCAAAACAGTGATTTCACCTATAGGGAGTACCTGAAGAAATAAAAATTTCACATAAGGCAATATCCACCTGAGTGCATTATTGATTTAACAGAGATGGGCAGCATCTTCCCTAGGTCTGAATAGCTCATTGTAAAAATGTAGTTTTGGTGAGGGTGTTTTAACAGAGTGTTTGCTGGAGACTTAAAATGTGCTTTGAAGTGTCCTACATTTTAAAACACTACTGGATGCATAAAGTCATCGTGCTGGATTTTTTTGATATCTAGGGTTAATTTTTTACAAGAAACTCCTGTGCTATAAGCATTTAATTATCATTCACATTTTATCATTGTTTTATCAGTCATTTTATCTTATGTTCAGTAACTGCTACTCTTTTGCAACACTGGAAATGTTTTAGTTGAGCATGTTCAGAAGAAGCAAAATAGTTTTCTTATGTGTGAGGGCAAAGACAAAAGCTGGGATGGTCCTTTAACTGCAGTCTTTATTTTGATGTGTTTGTTGTGTATCACTGTCTTCAGCATTGATACTTGATTCAGTGGTACCGTGGGGTGGGACGGCGGTTTTAAGACTACGCGAGTTTTGGGAGCGTCTCCTGAAGGCCGGATCGCCAGGCACCGCTTGTGGCTTTTCTGGATCGGGTGCAGCGGCGGTTTCGCCACTGCTCCCGTGCCACTGCAATTCCAAGCGGGGCAGTGCGGTGCCTTTCAAGCAGCGTAGCTCTGCTGCGAGGGCTTAAGTCTGTGCAGCTGCGAGAGCCGGCAGCGCTGCAAAAGCGGTCGCTGGAGGCGGCAGTGTCCAAGGAGCAGGCTGGCCCCCGCCTGCCCACTTGGCTTCGCTTCTCCTGTCCCCTACCCACGACTGCAATTGCTGTGCTGTATAGCTCAGCAATGCAGTCACCCAGATTGACAAAAGTAGGAAGGATCTTCGGTTTGGTATTCCAAGGCAGTTTAATCTGACTATGCTTGAAGGGTTCCAGAGACCAAAGACCCTGCACAATGGGTGTGCATAGGGTTTTATACGAAGGTGGGCAGAGCTACAGGGGCCAATAAGCTGAGGTCTCAGGGGCGGCACAAAGGAGGGCCAGGGTGCAGGGGCAAATGGAGACAGACTGAGGGAGTGGCTGAGGGAGGAGGATCAACGGGGTGTCGAGTGAAACAGAACTTTCCAGAACTGGGGTGTTAACCAGGGAATGACAGGCAGGGGACAGACAACTGGGAGGTGAGGCCAACGGGCCAACTGGGGTACAGGAATTAACATAAATTACTAATGCAAGGTATCTTAGGAGGAGGTCTTCTTCTCGCCCTAAGCAGGAGAGCACTGACTTAAATACGGCTCATCCCACCAATGCACCTTCTGTTGTCCCTGTGGTGGGGGTGCACTGGCCTCCACAGATACTACTCCCAATTTTTATCCTTGCTGTCTGTCACTGATGTATATTTATATGACAAACATTACTTGATTACAGATGTTCTTCGCTGCTGGTACACTGAACTGAAGCCTACTAGTCATTTAGTTGTATTCC
The DNA here is from genome assembly GCA_013400735.1 of Pomatostomus ruficeps. Lineage (NCBI taxonomy): Eukaryota > Metazoa > Chordata > Aves > Passeriformes > Timaliidae > Pomatostomus > Pomatostomus ruficeps. Next base: position 12,949 of record VYZT01065353.1, read on the forward strand.
TTTTATATTCTCACAGAGCTGACAAAAGTAATCCAGTTCTTGCAGTTGGTAATGCAAAGTTTAAGTTGGAAACACAGATCCTTGTCTCTTAAAAAAAATTCCCTAATATTTTAGATCTACTAATCAGGTTATCAGAAGGGGCGTATTAAGGACTGGGATGTGGCATCACCTTGTTTTCATGATTAACTTGCCTTACCAGGTTTTCAAGGAGATTCTGCTGCAGACGAGGTCTAAAGCACTAACTTTAATGGATTAATCGAGATGAGAGAGAGAGAATGATCTGTCCAAATGTGCATTTATTCATCTCAAAAACAGTTAAAAATGAGAATGCTACCAAAAGCCCAGCAGTTGTAGATTTATCAGTATATAAAACCTGAAAGACCGATTAATTCAAAATTGTCAGATTAGCAGATCAGATGCCATTTTCAAACCCAATTAGATGTCTTCCTCAAACAAGGAGAAAGTCATTTCTCTAAGGGCAGATTTTATCAAGTGCTTCTCAATAGTTTCTGGGATTAATGCTAAGTAATAAGTAGATTTATCACGTTATTAACTTACTAATACCGTATCAAACAAGCTTTGCTCTCCTTTGCCCTACTGTAATAGCTACAATTCTGATGTCACGCTTATTTTTGTTTAAAATTTTAATTACAATTCCAGGCGTAAAGAAGAGAAAGTGCTTTGGGCGTGTTAGGTTGTATTTTTATTTTAGTTCTCAAATCAATGTTCTTGTCTTTTGTTTTATATCTCTTTTCTCTAATGCAGAGCAGCTGAGATAACTGGGATTGTTTAGCCTGGAGTAAAGGAGGCTCAAGTGAGATCTTACTGTTCTCTGCAACTACCTGAAAGGAGACTGCAGTCCAGTGGGGGTCAACCTCTTCTCCCAAGTAACAAGTGATAGGATAGGAGAAAATGTCCTCAAGTTGCACCGGGGAGGTTTAGATTAGATATTAGGAAACATTTCTTTGCAGAAAGGTTTGTCAAGCACTGGACCAGGAAAGGGTGTAGTAAGCATCCCTGGAGGTGTTGAAAAGACAGGTAGTTGTGACATTTAGGGACATGGCTTAGTGGTGGACCTGGTTAATGATCTTAAAGGCCTTTCCCAATGTAAAAGCTTCGATGATTTTATGTTTCTATGATTCTATCTGTGTTTGCACTTTAGGATGTCTGTTTTTGCTTTTTTGCAGGCAGGTGGCTACCTTTCACTGCCTGCCATATCCTCTCTTGAAACACAAGCTCAGAGTCAGCCAGTACTAGGAAGATGCATATTTTTTGTATAAAATCTTGCATAATTTCCTGAGGGATGGGATGAGTAGAAAAAACATTTCTTTCATAGCTTTCATATGAGGCAGAGTACTACAGTTGTACTGCCTAGGCTTTGATCCTAATGTGGTTTTGGTATCCAAAGAGAGATGCTTCTGGGAATCAGGAACTCTAATGTGTTGGTGCTGTTCCATGACTGCACAGGACTGCATAACTTGGGTAGAAGCTTCTCCTAAGGCTCACAGTATCACTTGTTTGGATCTATCCCAGTGAGGCTTTAGGTTACTCTTAAGGCATTTTGTCTCATTCTTTTATTTTTTTTTTTTTCTGAAGTGTAAACTTTCGTCTGAGACTTTTAGTTGTAAAGATTGTATATCTTTATCCTCATTAAGAAACCAACAGGGAACTTGCTCAAAAACAAGCTCAAATGAATGAATTATCATAATTATTAATTTACTTCATGCTTGAAGACTGTGTTAGCCTCCTATCTTTTCAGAAAACAGCAGTTGGCTTGTGTTCACTTTGTTTATTTTTCTTAGGGAGCTGTACAGAGTTGTAAGCCATTTTGTGCACTGTAGAACAACACTGTAAATCTCTATGTCTTTATACTCTATGTTTGAGTCTCTTTTCCTTCCATCAGTCTTATTTTTAATGTGCAACATCTTAATCCCTGGTGCTGGAAATGCATGATTTATTTGTGATAGTTTGCTGCAGTGTAGGATTTTATTAGCTATACTAATAGAAAGTCATCACCTTTAACTTTGCTAAGGGAGGTGAAAGAGCTTAATTCTCTCTGACTCAAACAGTACTAATCTGCAAACATAGCTGAGCCAGGAGATGTTATTTGTCATTCCTCTGTATAAACGCAGGCTGAAAAGATATATATATATGTCTATATGTATGTATGTATATATATATATATATCTTTTACTGTAAAAATACTTAACAAGGAGATTATATATTTTCTTTTTCTTTTTTTTTTATTTCTCTGAGGGATCTAAAAGCATGTTTTATTATACAGCATTTATGGTTTTGCTTTTTTATTTATTACTGTGACATTAAGTGTAATAATAACCTAAAGGTCAGTAAATCAAAATCTTTTACCTATTCTTGACTAGTTAATGACAATTCTGTTCTCTCAAAGGCTTTGCCAGTATGGTGAGAGTGGAAAAATCAATTTGCATACCATTTTTATTTTTGAATAATATTCTATAAAGCTGACCATGGACAAGTTACAAGTAGAACCATACATGCTTGTAAGTGTAATTAATTTTCAAAGGGAAAGCAAAGTAGTGTGTAGGAAAAGAAAGAAGGAAAGGGAACCAAACTAATACTGTATGAAAACCGTATTAGTTCTGGACACAAAATTTCTCACCAGGTATACTGTCAAGATTTCTTTTATGTTTTCTTCAAGTCTCATTTTCCTCTTGACTATAAATGTGACAGATTCTTTGCTGACTCTGTGGTCTCTTGTGATGGGCTGCTGGCTCACTTATGAGCTGCCTTACTTCACTTGATTCATCCTGCAGAGCTCCTGTTCACCTTTGCTTTCATAGAATGTTATGCCAGAGAATTGATTCGAGTAAACAGAAGAGTCTGCCTTCAGAGAACTGGGGGAAAAAGGCATTCTCAAAGCATATTAGAATAGTGAGGAATTGTCAAAAGGAGGTGGCCATAAATGCACAGTTCAGGTAACCGCGGTTACTCATGAGAATGGCAATTGAGTAGAAGTATTGAATGGGCTCCTTGTGGAAGTTACACTCCTACCTTATTACTAGAGTGCTGTGTTTGTTTTATCGACATATACATTTTGCAAGTCTGCATTTATTTGTGCATTGATATTTTGACTAATCCATATTAATGAAATTATATACAGAAAACTGTAACTTAATTACATTGTAAGCAGGAGAGACGCATTGCAAAGTCATCTTAATGTACTTGCACTTCCCTGGAGACCATTGGCAGCATTTGTTAATCTACTCACCATTGTATTAGAAGTGATTAGCAAAACCAGCCAAGAACCAAGCCCTCCCTCCTATCAGTCACACTGCTATAAGAATGTATTGCATTTTACTTTACATTGGGAAGACATTTGAAGTAGAAGTCAATAATACATAAGTAAAGGAAGAATAAAACCTTTATTATGTGTGTTTGAAAACAGAACCATCCTATTTTTCACCTTGCCTTTGAAATTTTCATTATTTGGGAGTCAAAAATTCAGAATAAAAGTAGTTAGAACTACTGAACACATCCTTCAGTCCTCCAAAACATACCTTCAAAGAGTGGCAGAGGTAACAAACTGCTTGTTTTTCCTTTAGCACTGAAGAAACCTGGTTCAAATCACAGCTGTGGTCAAGAAATTCACATTATTCTACTACTTCTCTTCAACATAGTACATCATTATATGAAGTTAAGAATAGTTTTAATGTCTATTACTATATTTGCATTTGAGCATGTATTTCATCATAATACAGGCTTGTCAGTTTGATAGTACGTTCCCAAACTGATCAATGAAATTGCAAAGACATACATGAGAAAAAACACAGAGGCAAGAAAGTGTATACAAAGACAGAAAAATTTGTGTGTTTGCCAGCATATGCTATGATTCTAGGAGTAACTTCAATTGCAATTGGAACTGATAAACACCAGGAAATTTGGTATTTTTCTACGTGAATTACAAGAATTGGATGATGTTTATTCTCTCTCTCTTGTTTTACTTTTTCTCTTTCGGGGAAAAATAAGGTTTGGGAATTGTAACCTAAAGGAGAGAGATCAAAAGAAATCCAGTTTACAAAAAGGGAATTATGGCCTAAGATTTATTAACCTAATGGATTAACAATAATCCTGTGTAATTAAAAGTTACACTTGAGAACAGTTTTAATATTTTGAAGTGTGAAAGTTTTGGGGAGAGTTTGATTGGTGGTGGGAGTGTATTTTTTTGTTAAAAGAACATGGAAAAAAAGTCTCAAATTATAGGCCATCTAGCAAATTATAGTCCATCCATCACATTTTATGGCATGCTATATTCATATGTTGATTCTAGAAGAAAAGTATTTTTAAAAAATATCCTGGTGGTACTATTTTCTGTTTATACATTTATTCCTTGATCTGGCACCATCTATGCTTTTAATCCCTTTTAAACACTTCTGTATATTGCAGTCTTCAAAGTGATTCTGAGGGTAAATCAAGGTAAGTGAAATGAAGAGGATGCTTGTGATGGAGTTCAGCCTGTATAGAAGTGAATGTGCATGGGAGTCTAAATTAAATACTCATTATACAAGCAGAACACGCTGTTTTGAGTTGCTAGAAATAATCATGAGGACTGGAAATGTTATTCACTCCAGAAGAGTTACAGTGTTTTAGTGTACAGAAATACTGCATATTTTTCTCTTTTTGAGGAAATTAGAGATTTTCTGAGAGTGAATACACCTACAGCTTTTAGTTCTATTACCTATTGTGGGCAGGTGTTCTTGTGATAAGTACAGTTTAGAGAAGACAGGTATTTAATTGGTTCAGAAATCGATTCTCAGCTTGTAGTACAGGTGGGCTTCCTAAGAAATAAGGAAGATGGAAGGAGCAACCTCTTTATGTTGCTTTTCTATAAACTAAATTATTCTTGTGTAAGATTTTTTAAAAGCTTTCATCCTTTTTAGCCCTGTTAGATGACACAGCTGCAGCCTTCCTGGACTTTTTGGTAATATTTAAAATAGAAACCATTATAGAAGTGATAGGGAAAAAGAGGTCTTTGCTTAGCCAGTATGTACCAAGTTCTGGCGAGAGGAAGAGTTGGTCATGCAATGGCTGTTAAGAAACTCTGGAGAACCTGATGCTGGAACAACTGCAAGGGCTCTACCAGTGTAAGTCCATATCAATCAGTGCCTATTATGATTGTCATAACGTGCTGTTATTGTTAAAGGAAAAACACTGTTTAAAACACTCAAAGACTAACACAAGGCATTTGATATTTGTAGGGGTCTTGGCCAGTTTATTCCTTATGCAAGTCAAGCTTGGATTTGTCACAATTGTCCTTGCTCAGTTTTGCTTCTCATTTGCAAAATGTAGCAATCTTAACTGTAAAAGTTGCACCCCTGCAATGAAAGCTGCACAGTAAACAGCTATGCAGCAAAGAGATGCTTAGTGTTTGTTTATGTTTGCAAGTAAAATGCAGTCTTCTTTAGGAAATACAGGTAAAAGGACATTTAAGCTGTCAAGAAGATGAAACAAAGCAAACATTATGTGTAAATAATTTCTGACCTTAAGAGTGGATGTGAACTACACAGAGGTTTTCATTTTCAGTCAGTTACTCTGTTACAGTGTTCTGTAAGGCCAAGAAAATAGCTAATTTAAAACAAACAAACAAACAAACAGGGTTTTTTTAAAAAGTAATTCATTTTTTGTGTTGTTATTGTAATTGCCTAGTAAGAACTAGAACTTAAAGTCTTCCTGTGTTGGCCATTAGTACAACTGTATGCTAATAGGACTGACATTTTTGACTGAGAAGGACAGTATGTGTTATAAATAAGTTTGAGATCAAAGTGAGTGAATACTTCGTTCAGTTCTAGCCTTATCTTTATTTCCTCTGTTGTTTGGTGCTTCCATATGCACTGTTCAACTCCTTTTCAAAGGTCTAGATCATGGAATGAACCGAAGGCAAAAAAATACAAGAAAACCTAGTATCAGGTTTTGATATGGATCCACTAATACACTTTTCATGCATAAAATATCATTATCTGAGTCAACAAGAAGCATTGTTCAGTGTTATAGAGACATTCTTGTAGCTATAGAAGTCAACTTCAATGCCTCAATTAACAGTATTTAGATCCCTTCTTTTTGTGCAACTCAATACAACTATTCACATATTCATCATTTGACTCATCATTTTGTTTATGTTAAAGTAATAAGTGGTCCTAGATGCAGGGAGATCTCAAATCTGTGTATTTAATTTTAAAAACCTGCAAACTTTTTAAACTGCACTTCTTTCTTAAGGAACTGGTTATTTTAAAAATTTTGAATTAATAGCATAAACCATAACTATGGGGTCTAAAATTTTCAAGGGCATTACAATATTTTATATCAAATGGGACTCTGAAGACATACATAAACTAAATATTTTCTTTCAGTTCATAAGAACACATAAGTACAACATTAACTCTTCTTCATTAGTCTGACAAATCTATCCCATCATTTTACTTCTCAAATATTCCAGAATCCAAATGTAAACCTGAGATGTGAGTTGAAATATCTTTCAGACTACTTTGATGAACTTGGACAGGTGGGCTTGGATTCATCTTCCTTAACTTCAGATGACTACATCTCAGCTAACCCTCCTAAACTCCCTCTGTTCATTGGAGAACAATAAGCACTACAGGACTTGGTTCATCTGAATTGCTTTAGACAGCCACATTTAGATGAGAGAAATATATGAAGTTGCACAGGATATATTCCATCCCCTATGTTGCATTGCCCTTATGGGAAATTAAGAAAATGATGCTGTCCTGTAGCTACCATACCAACATAAAAGGAGGAATAAATAATAGTAAAAGGTGATGAAACTGGATAGTCCGTCAACCCCAACGATTCTGATTTATCTGTCCCCATAAATGTGCAGCATTGTGGCCAATGAGTCAAACAAAAAGGAACATACAGAAATGGGATGAGTAACACATGACTGTGGACTATGAGATTGATCTGAAGTGCTGATGCACTCCATGATGCATAGCAGGATGGGACAGCTGAAAACTAACACAAGGCAGCATCATCTCTCCAAATGAGGATTATTTTGAATTAAGGGGTTTTTTTTTAATATGCATATACTCTGTGCAATATGCATAATCTTGCTGTTACCAACATGCACTTAAACAAACCAGATCACAAAGATTTTGTTATAGTAAAACTGTAGGCTAGCAAAACTTTTTCTCACTCAGGTAAGGCCTAACAAAGTGAGAGAAAGGGAAAGAATGAGAAAAGGTGAAATTGTTTTCTCTTTCTTTTTTCTCTACAACTGCAAAATAAAGGGAGTGCTTAGTTAAGGTTCCTAAAACTGCCTTAATGACATTGATTGACTGACTCCATTGTAGTTGGTTGGTTATATTTCAAGATTAAAACTGAAGCTTCTCTCGAGACTATGTGAATTAGGTCTGTATAGGTAAAGAGCCAAGGATTAAAATTTAATAGATATTATATTCTTTCCTATGAAAAAGAAATGTTTCTCCAGATAAGATGCATTTGACGATAAATTAATAGTAAGAGGGTCTTTTTATTTTTGTTAGTATATTCTGAAAGCAGTTTATCACATATTTTCTTCTCTAAAAGTGTGAGAGGAAGAAAATTCAGTAACATGCAATCAATGTGTCAGATTAGCAGAAATGGAAATGTGAATACTCTTGTAAACAAAACAAACAAACAAACAAACAACCCCCCCCCCAAAAAAAGACCAAAAAAACCCCCCAAACCCCCCAAAACCCTAAAGCCTAAAATCAAATAGTTGCTCAGCCTTTGATAATAGGAATTTTCTCACTGAATCATATGAAACTAAGCTTTTATATCTTGTTTTCTCAGAGAATAAGCAATGTCAGTTTATTTCATTTGTTGTCATATTCCACCAGAATTTGTTTTGAACTAGGTATCATTTGAACTAACACTTTTTTTCCCCATCCAGCAACATTGTAATAATTACGGTATTTGAGTTTCTTAAGGTTTGCATTGATGACATTGGTCATACTACATGAATTTAAATAATCAGGTTTTGTGTCATTATTAGGGTTAAAATATTTTAACTTTTTTTCCAAGTTATTAAATTCTTAGCAGGATTTAGGAAACAGTATACCCTTGAAATTCTTTACTGCTATCCCACACCAAGATGTAAATACTTAATTCCAACCAAATGCAGTAATTTTACTCTAAGAGATATGCAATACAATGTTGTGATGGTATTTCCCTTTAGTATTGTATCTAGCAGCCTTTTAATATAATTTCATCAATTACACAGTTCCTGCAGTAAGTGTGATTATTCACTCGTCATACTGTTCACTGTTCACTTAAGCAAATAGGCTCTAGTCATCATTTTGAAAGTAGATGTGAAGAAGATTGCATTTCCATAATTAAAAATAAAAATCAAATCCCTCTTCTGTCTTCATTTTTAAATTGCTGCTGTCAAACTGTACAAATGTACCAGAGAAAAATGATTGAAATACTTAAAAAAAAAATCATTCATAATACTTAGTCTTGGATGAATACTAAAAAAGGTAGAACATTACAAATTATTATTTCCTCATTCTAATTAGATTAATAGATTATACAAATTCTCAATGCTTTATATGAGTATGATATGGTATGGCAATCATAAATCCCATGCATTTTTACCCTACTAAGCCTATGGGATTGCTGATAGGTAGCTCAACAATCAATGTAATCATGCAATTTAATCTTTAAAATTAATATACTTTCATGGTAGCACCTTTAAAAAATAATAATCATCGGGATTATGCTCATTTGAATTAAACTAGCTTCCAAAATTTGTCTTGTCTTCTGGTAAGATGGAGCCTGACTGTGGTAGTACTTTTCTTTCTTAGATGTACTTGTTACTGCATTATAGATTGAAAATGCTTTTTCTTTGCATATTTTGTTTTACTTATGATATTTTATTTGACTTCCAATTAACATTTATTCAACATTTCAGGGCTCACTGATATGTCCTTTTAAAACAATTGCAAGTTTAATAGGGCACAGAGCTGACATTTGTCTCCAGATCAAACCAATTTCACAGACAGAATTTTGATTTGGAAGGATATAGTCTGAATACAGTCATCTTGTCTGTCTACTCTTCACCTTAAGGAATTGTATACCGGAGATGGGATGGTTCTGATACCTGTCTGTATGCGTGTTTTTATAGAGCATGCAGCTTTAGGAACTGCATGTACACTTGATCATGTATTCTTGAATAGAAAGACATTGCGAATGATATCTCTAAAGAAATGGGTAATGAATCTCAGCATAGCTATGCTAAGGTTAGTAAAGATGCATCGATTTATGCCAGCTGCAATTCTGGCCAATAAGGGTAACCAGCAATCTTTTCTTTTGTGCTTCATTGCTTAGTGCACAGTGAAGCATCCAGCACTAGGATTTAATGTTGACTGTAGCAGCAGTGGTCTCTTGACTGACAGATATGGTTACTCCCTCCCCCACAAATGCTGTTCCATGCTTAGACTTTCATCTGTTGGCATCTTCAAAACTGAAAACCTAGGTTTGAAGTATATAAATTTAATATCAGAGTCCACAACCGCTATTTTATTCCATCAGAATTATAAAGATACATCAGGTTTTTAATATAAGGTAGAGTGTTTATAAAATAATTTTTTGCTATTTTAAATAAGAAACACATTAATACTATAAAAATGAAAAAAACCCAAATCATCAAGATTGTTTCAACACATCTACAAGTGGGCCATTTAAATTTCTTTATCTCCTTTAATTGTTTGTATGGTGTAATATAAATTTCCATGAAAAGGCTATAATATGTGATAATGATGTACTCAAAGCACAAATCTCACAGGCATTTGAAGCAGAGTTAACAATTAGTTTTGGAAGTCCAGCCTCAGAGATCTCCAGCTGGGGACCCCACTGCGACAGCTCTGCCCAGTGAGTAGCCCCTGGGATAATACATGCTCTGGAGGAAGTGGTTTCAGTGGATTGAATCCTCTGCTCTCTTTCATAGTAGGCAGGGTAACATTCAGGGTGTCTGTCTACGGGCATTACTTACTAGAGTCTCATGTAAAGCTACATTCTATGGATACAAAAATAGTTCTTAACTGAACGGTGTTATTGGACATTCCAGTGCTATTTCCATGTAATCGCATAGTCAAAACCAGAAATAAGTGCACGGATGCAGGAAGTAGGTAATAATGGCCTAATTATCATGCTGATATCAGTAAATTTCCCTGAATATTCTCATGACAAGGTTGTACTAGTGATAAACCACTCTTGGTATGGAAGCTTGTGTTCATCTCAAAGCATTTAGATTCATTAGTAATATATGATCACCATTAAATTACTCTTGTATTGAGTGACATATTTGAAAACAGTGTCAAAAACTAGGAAGAGGCATGGCTGTAAATCTATTCAAATTGTTCATGCCCTTCATGTCTACATTAGTAAGCAATGATTAGTAAAAGAAAACCATCATAAAGGAAAAACAATCCAACAAACCAACAAACAAATAACCCCTCTCAATCAAAAAAAAAAAAAATCACCAGTAATAAAACCTCACAGAAATACAAATTAATCTTTTATCTGTCTGGCAAAAAGAAGCTTTATGTGTAAATATAGTACATTCAGTGACACCCAAAAAGGCTTTTGCCCTTTCCCAAAAAAGTATATCCTGCCCTTCTATAAAGTTCAAGCTGAACAAAAAGTGTTTCAACAAATATGCATTGATTCTTGTACATCTATCTGCCTACATTTTGGTTTATCTAACTGTTTATGCATACACACATGAACATACATAAGCATGGGGCAGGAGAAAGAGAGAAAGAAAGGATTTTATTTTCTTAGTCAGAAAAAGCACATATATTTCACTTCTGCAACTCCTTTAAAATTCCAGTTTGGCTTTTAGTTTTATTGTATCAACACAGGTTCTCCATCTCCAGCTGTAAAGCCCACTGTTATTAAGTGAGAGCAGAGGACTTCCAATGATAAGCTCTTTTATGGCAGCCATAATCCTGTGGGCTTTCCAGCTCAGGTGATTTCTCCTCTGAGTCTGTTCATTGCCATTTCCATCTGCAGGAGCAGCTTATGGCAAGGCCAGCATGTATTGCAGAGGTGTCTGTGCAGGCACAGAGGTGAACACGTACACACCTCCCACACACTGTAAGGCACACCCAACCACATGGGCACCAAAGCCAGCCATGTCCAAATGCCACCCTCATGAACACCCACAGCGCTGTCTCATCCAGCTGACAAGCATTAGAGCATGCTGGTGGTGACACAGTGTCTCACACACAACACACATGCACACAATGGGATCCAGAACTGGCTCCATGCATGTGATCTGTCCAGGAGCCAGACTTAGATCCCAGCTGCTGGCCTTTGTGCTCCTGCCCTACATCCATACCCAAACTTGGTACTTCTCAAACCATTACCCAGGTAATCTTGCTTTCTTATGGCATTATTTGATATTGCTTTGCAAGGCTCTTCTCTCCACGAAAGGTCCCCTGTTCTGCCCTTCAAGCACATGTGCAATTTGGTTGATCTCACAGGACTCCTCTCATCACCACCACTCTGTCCTTTTTGTCGCCTCCTCATGCTGTTCTTTACTGGCTCCAACAGTTTCTTGTGTTGTGTTCAGTAATGTCTTGTGGCTGCCTGAGTCAGTTACATCTCAGACCAGGACATCTGTCTGTTGCCATAACATCCTGACTCTGTGCTTGGATATGGATCATGTATGTGCTCTATATGTTGTTTGATTGACTTAGATGCTGCCTTGGGGACTACCCCTTTTCTTCTACACCCGAGCACTGCAGAGTGGTGTATTACAGGTTATTCCACCGTTATTTCCATCATCAGTATTAGGATCCTGCTTTTTTGACTGATTCATATCATGTTTGATGCCAGAGCACTCCTTTCTTTTCCTTTCCCCTTTTTAAGCAGTTTCTCTGCTTTGCTTACTCCTGACTCCAATCATCTTGTAGCTTGGTCCCCTCCAACTGACAACTGTCAGCAATTATGAAATCAGTGAGAATACGCTTGCGAAAGCTGAAATTTATTGAGGACGCTTTGCACTCTTCCTGCAATATATGCTAACCTACCACTATCCCAAATTCCTCCTACACAGAAAATATTCAAAGGATTAGGACCACTTGTACAGTTTCTACATGATTGCTTTCCTGTTCTCTGGTAAAGGGGCATGGTTAGGAAAAGGAGCCATTGCTGGTGGTGGTTTGAGTCGGTGTGACACTTTAGCAAATTTTAACACTTTGAGTTCTTTCTAACCTATTCTGAAGTCCAACGCAGTAAACAGGGACTCTTAGAAAAGAGATGGATATACAAAAAAGGCTTAAAATCACCTTTCTGTGAGCACCCACATTTCAACTTTTGGGCCCACTGCATTAATTCCAGGAAGGTTTTGCTAAATTATGTCTCTCTGCATTGATGAAAACCTTTATAGATTAAACATACATTTTAGCACTTTCAAGTACCCTGAGATAGTGTCACTTGAATTTGGAGATAGAGGATATTTCAGATAAACCCCGTGCTTTGGTTATTCTGTCGTTAAAAATACTTTGTAAACCTCCTTGCTTCTCTTTACTTTTCCAGGACTGAAGTAATGTGGATTTAAGCAACTATTAAGTTGTTTAATAACTATAAAGTTATTTACATTGATTAAGAACAGTATTACAGCTGTATACAGAATTCAGAACAAATTACATTAGTGTCTACACAAAGACACTTTGGTACTTAGGTTCAGAAGAGCTTTGATTCTTTCAAAGCTCACTTTGTAAGATATGGCCTGAGGGAGAACAGTAATACCATAAGCAAATTCTATGCAATCAAATATATATGCATTTCTGACCTCATTTTACATGTTTGCAATTAATCCAAATTGCAGTTTAAGTTGTTTTAAATAATTTCTTACAGGCATTAAGCCCAATATGAGATTTCAGGGATTTAGAGGAAAGCTTAGAATCTTTTTGGATCTTTAGAGGTATTCGTTGAATAGGAGACAGGGTATGCATTATCACAAAAATACTTTTATGGAAAATGAGAAACTCGGGGATAACCTGACACTGTCAAAACATGTTGCATTTATTTATTTATTCAAAGGCTCTGAAGAGAAGTATTGCCTAAGATGGTGTTTGCCCAAAGATACTACTTCTAAGACCTGTCATATTAACCCTAACACTGTGCCATACCTTTTGTAAATCATACTGTGAAGAAACAAATATCCATCCAGCCTGAGCAAGTAGAAAGTAATTGAGAGGAAGTTTGTATTTACCTCCAGTATTATCTCCCAAGTTTCCTGACTGTAAAAATAAAACATTGTAATAATTTCTTCCATCCATAAGTTTAGATAGTTTCAACATAATGACAAGATTAAAGTAGCTACTGAAAGCTACATAAACATCCAGCTTGCTATGGAGACTTGGCAAGGTGAAGTAGAGTGGCTGAAATAAAAATAATTTGTTAGGGTTATTTTATAAATATGTAGATGCTCTCCTAGCGGCCTTGCTGATTCAGAATGGGTCGTGGGAGATGGTCACAGTTTATGATCCCACAAGTGGGATCATACATATTTTATGTATGTGCCTATGTGTAGTAAATGACCAGAAAAGTAGATGGCAAGTGGGAAGGCAAGAGTCCAACGGTAATTATTTTAATCAGCTTTTCTGCCTATTATTCACATTTGTTTTTTCAAGTCACTATTGCATTCATAGTCAGACCTCCATCTTTATTATACCTTCATTAACCTTTTAAATCTCCTGTCTGTGTACAGGAGCCTTTCTTTTGTTTAATTATCTGTTTAAAATTCACAAATGGTAGCTGCTGCCATTTTGGCTTTTTGACATTTTTCACCTGCAGTCTGTAAGAAACAGATTTAAGACACTTGTTCTGGGGGTTTATGTTGCATCCTGATTTTAGCTGAAATACTGGAGCTGGAATTCACTCATTCATTGTCATTCAGGAGCTGTTTGAGTTGGGCTTTTGTGTTTTGTGGGGTCAGCAGACCTCAGTTGAATTACAGTCTTGAATTTTGTTTCATAACCATGTATTTTTTTCCTTGTCCTGTCCCTGTTTCTTCCTTTTTAGTGCAATCATAAAATATCCTAGATTGGACATTTAATGCAGGGATTCCATTGCTTTTGCTTGTAGATAGAATCACTTGGTTTGCAAGTGAGTCCGTTCTCTTAACATCATTTATACTTTGTAAGGCACACTTGTCACTCTGTTTTCCAGCACACTGCTACCTCCCAGCAAATATGGGATAGAAATATTTATCACACCATGCAGTATCTGATGTATTTCATTCCTTTTTTCCTTTGTAGTCATCAACAGTGTTTTCAGTTGCATTTCCTAGAACATCAGGTGTAAAGATATGCAGGGTCAGAGTAAAATATTTCTGTTACTTTTTAGTCGTTCAAGCAGTTTTCTTTCTTTTCTCCTAATCATATTATTAGCACTTAATAGCAGTTGCTATGGGAGCTGCAGAACCAAACAGTGGCTGAGGCTCTGTGACATTACATGTGCGTTAAAGGTAACAACTGGTC
>VYZT01065357.1:0-16296 GCA_013400735.1 Pomatostomus ruficeps
TGCGGGAAAGCTCCGAATGGCCGGGGAAGGACGGGGAAACACGGAGTGGCCGAGGAGGAACGGGCACCGGAGCTGCCCGAGCCGCTCCCCTGCCCGAGAGGCGGAGGGGCCGGAGCTGAGGCGGCGTTTCCCGGGCACGGAGCGGAGCAGGGGGAACGCGGCTCCCGGCGGCTCTCGCTGAGCGCTGCCGGCACCGNCTCGCTGAGCGCTGCCGGCACCGCCGGCTGAGCCGGGGAGAGCTCTGGGTCGCCTTCGTGTCCCCGGGAGCTGCGGGAATAGCACCTGGCAGCAGCCTCGTGTGGCTGCGTGTGGAACCAGCTCAAACGCTGGCAGCCAAATCAGATTCATATCAGATTCATATCAAATGTGGTGTTTATATCTGGGACCGCTCAGCTCCCTGGCTGTGACAGTCCTTGAAGGAGCCAAGCTGAGCAGTTTCTGGGAATTCCAGGCATTGTGTCCTCAAGATTCTTAATACAGTATTTAAATAATTTTTATTGAAATGAGACAATATAAATAGATTTGTTAGAGTGGCAGAAATGTTCTTTCACCTGCAAGTGTGTTGCGATAATCAACGTTCCTTAGGTCAGAATTAATTGGTCTTCATTCTTTTCCCTTTTTTTCTTTCGAGATTGCGGATAATCGGGGAAAATATTTGGGATAAAGGAACGAAATGCCCGAGGGAAGCTTCATGTTCCCCCAGGAGGGAATGCTTTCCATCTTGCCACTTTACCCCCGGGAAGTGGATCTCTCGAGCAGGTCCCTTAACTCTGCTCTTCTTGATGGCAAAACCGGCTGCCGGGAGGATCTGGATGATTTTCTCTCCTTTCTCAAACACTTCTGCTGCCGTGTCTCCCCACACAACGATGTCGTCGATGTACTTGAGAGATTCAGCACCTCCAGCGGGCTCTACACCGCAGTTTCAGGAAGAGCCGAGACTTCAGCTGTTACAAAACCCGGTTTGGAAAAGCATTCCCTGGAGAGACACCCTGAAGGACGGCGCCTTCCCCTCTTTTGACCACAGAGGGAGCTGAGTCTCCAGTGTTAACTCCAAAACATTCCAGCTCCAAGTCCAACTCCCAGGAATTTTATTGGCCCCACTTCCCAGCGCAACACTCAGACCTCACATGCAGAGGAAAAAGGCAGTGCAGATTAAATAATAATGCTCCTGGGTGCTGATTTCCTCTAAATTACATAAAATCACAGCGGAACAAAACCCTTGAAGATGATGGATTGCTCTTGCTGGCACAAGAAGAGAAGGAGAAATACAGAAATATGAGAGGATTCTTCATCCTTCTGCCGAGGCTTTGTCAAACAATTCAGCTCCTGCACTTCAGTGAATAATAACTGGCTCATAAGAAGTGACTTTTAGGTCAATGTTATTATGGATTAACCTTGCACAGGAAAAGTCTTCATATCCCACTGCTCTTTGCATCACACAAACAGTTTAAAGGCTTGCATAGGAAATTCCAAAAACAGGCAGGGAAGGGGGCATTTCTGGCTTGCATACCCATCTTAGGTGAGCTGGCTTTAAAAAGACATATATATATGTATATATATATATATATATGTATATGTTTGGTCCAAAACCAGACCTGTATATGTGTATATAGATGTCTGTGTCTGTATATATAAATATAAAAGAAATTCACAAATAAAATAGCTTCAAATCTTTCAAACTCCCAAATTAACTGAGCATAATTGATCTTTTTTTTTTTTTTTTCCTTAAAATCCTCTCGTTTTTAACCCGTTAACACAAGCACCAGTCGTGTACTTTCCTGCCCTTGCTCACAGGGCAGGTGATTGGCTGCTCTGCAGGAACAGAAATCATCTCCTCAGCTGTTTGTCCTGTAGGAAATCCAGGATATTTGCACCAAATTGCTCCCCTTATCCCACAGCGTTTGTGTGATGNGATGTACTTGAGAGATTCAGCACCTCCAGCGGGCTCTACACCGCAGTTTCAGGAAGAGCCGAGACTTCAGCTGTTACAAAACCCGGTTTGGAAAAGCATTCCCTGGAGAGACACCCTGAAGGACGGCGCCTTCCCCTCTTTTGACCACAGAGGGAGCTGAGTCTCCAGTGTTAACTCCAAAACATTCCAGCTCCAAGTCCAACTCCCAGGAATTTTATTGGCCCCACTTCCCAGCGCAACACTCAGACCTCACATGCAGAGGAAAAAGGCAGTGCAGATTAAATAATAATGCTCCTGGGTGCTGATTTCCTCTAAATTACATAAAATCACAGCGGAACAAAACCCTTGAAGATGATGGATTGCTCTTGCTGGCACAAGAAGAGAAGGAGAAATACAGAAATATGAGAGGATTCTTCATCCTTCTGCCGAGGCTTTGTCAAACAATTCAGCTCCTGCACTTCAGTGAATAATAACTGGCTCATAAGAAGTGACTTTTAGGTCAATGTTATTATGGATTAACCTTGCACAGGAAAAGTCTTCATATCCCACTGCTCTTTGCATCACACAAACAGTTTAAAGGCTTGCATAGGAAATTCCAAAAACAGGCAGGGAAGGGGGCATTTCTGGCTTGCATACCCATCTTAGGTGAGCTGGCTTTAAAAAGACATATATATATGTATATATATATATATATATGTATATGTTTGGTCCAAAACCAGACCTGTATATGTGTATATAGATGTCTGTGTCTGTATATATAAATATAAAAGAAATTCACAAATAAAATAGCTTCAAATCTTTCAAACTCCCAAATTAACTGAGCATAATTGATCTTTTTTTTTTTTTTTTCCTTAAAATCCTCTCGTTTTTAACCCGTTAACACAAGCACCAGTCGTGTACTTTCCTGCCCTTGCTCACAGGGCAGGTGATTGGCTGCTCTGCAGGAACAGAAATCATCTCCTCAGCTGTTTGTCCTGTAGGAAATCCAGGATATTTGCACCAAATTGCTCCCCTTATCCCACAGCGTTTGTGTGATGAGCTCTAAGGTGCTCAAAACACCTCCCCAACAAAACCATTGCACAGCAGAGTGACAGAACACACCCCCCCACCTCAAAGCAGGAGGAAGGGGTGCATGTTTTGGGGATGGTGACGGCTCCCTGGATGATCCACGGTCGCACACAGCGCGGGGAGATGAGCTGGGCTGGCCCAGTCCCGGCAGTGCCCTCAGCAACAGGGCCTCTCCGGAAGAATTTGGGGGCTTGGTCCTCACAAAAATCTCCATCAAGACTCTCCAGGGCAGCAAGGGCGCAGAGGAGCTGCAGGTCCATGCAGAAGCAGCAGAACAGAAACCAAAATTGTAACACAGCCTAAAAAACCCATCTAGTCTCAAGGCTGAGCTTAGCCAGGCTCCCAAGGCCACGGGCAGGGGTGGAGAGCACGGGTGAGGCTCACTGGGGTCATTAAAGGCCATTGCATCCCTCAGGTGGTCACTGGGCACCCCTGAGGTCTCCTGACCAGTGTGTCCCACACAGCCTCAGGAAATCTCTCTCTTCAGGGATTTTTGGGTGTCACCAGCACTATGATGTGGGAACTGCTCATTCCCCTTCAGTTTTGCTCCTGGAGGGAAGGATTGATGGAGCTTGGTGGTGGAGTCGGTGCTTTCCCTACCACTGCAATGGCAAAAAGGGAGGTGACAAGGCAGAAGAAGATGGTGGGGAGGGGGATCTTTGGGGCTGAAGGTCATTTGGAGTAGAAGAAAATTAAATTGTGGTTTGCAGGCTTTGATGCAACAGCCCCTGTTGCTCCCACCCAGGCGAGTTCAGCCAAAGTCCACCCTGAGGCCACACCTCGGTGGCAAGGTCCCTCTGTGCCTCTCTGACCTGGGCACGGTGACCTGGGCACACCGACTGCCCCTGCTCTGCTCTGCTCTGCCCGTGGTTTTTGGAGCTGCCACATCAGAATCCCCATCCCATGGTGACCCTGCAGCCGGCCAGTGAGTCCCTTCACTGGATAGAAATGAGAGGTCACATTTCCCCTGGGTGACACACGAGAGGCTGGAGGACCACCCGAGATTGCAGCAGCACTGATTTTGGGACCATGCGTCTGTCCGTAGGTGTCCAAAGTTCCACAGGGCATCTTTCCAAGAGCTTGGCAACCCCAGGTGGATTTGGGAAGAATGCTTCACAAAGTTTTATAACTCCCTCTGGTTCCTTCAGCTTTAGTCTTTTTCACAGATTCTCCCAGAGACAGAGGGAAGAACGAGGTTTGGAGAAAGAGAAACCAGGTTTTCCCCCAGTTTTCCACACCCTAGTCCTAGAAAGTCTTGGCAGCCGAGCCTAAATAACCAACCTGCCAAAGTTCAGTTCCCCTTCGAGGCCTCCTTATCAGCAGGGTTTTTTCACAGGCTATTTCTGTTTGCCTTTCCTCCCCACGCATTGTATTGAGCTGCAGCCAGCAAACATTCCAGGACCTCACCTTCAGGCCTCAGAATCTCCACAACCACTTCACTCTGAAATATTTCATTTTTCCCCACCCTGGATAAGGAACTAAAGCTTTCTGTGTTCAGCAAGACTTCCATCCTCTGGTGTGCTTTGCTCTCACGTTGCACTGCAGAGCACAAATCCCCCAGAGCCATGGGATGATTTGTGTTGGAAGGAACCTTAAAAATCACCCAGTTCCACCCCCTGCCATGGGCAGGGACACCTTCCACTATCCCAGGCTGCTCCAAGCCCCATCCAGCCTGGCCTTGGACACTTCCAGGGATGGGCCAGCACAGCTTCTCTGGGCCATGGACTTCTCTGCCCATGACAGGAAAGAAAATGGTCTTTAAGGTCCCTTCCAACTCAAACCATTCTATGATTCTGTAAAAGCTAAATGAAAATACTAAAAGAAATTTTTAATGCTAAATATGGGGTATTTGTCCATAAAGACCATCAGAAGACCAAGTGAAGGCACCTCATGTGGGAAACCTATAACTGGATTTTCACCAGGTTGCTCTCAGCTGGATCCGCCCTGATTTTCTGCTCACAGGAGTGGCCCAAAAGCCCAGTTGTGGTGCAGAACTGGAAGACGTGCACTTGAAAATGCCAAAACACCAAAGTCCTGGGGGTTTGGTCCCACTGTAATATGGAGATCACTTCCAGAATGACACATGAAGTGTCCCCTCCCCGCTCTTCCCAGACCCTGAGCTGCATCACCTCGGTGTCTTTAGAAAACAATTCAGCTCAGCAATCAGAAAGTTCACGCATTTAAAAAAATAGCGTATGATTAGCGGGCCAAGGGATTCAGAAATAGATCTCCTAAACCCCGTTTTTGGAGGTAGCAGTGCTCCCCGTCCCCTCCAGCCTGGCCCTTTAAGTAACTTGAGCCTCCGGGCTGCAAATCCCAGTCTCCAACTAAAATGATGCAAAATCTGTTTCCCCCTTCCCGCTTCTGGGTCTTTTCTTTTGAAAGCAGCTATCTTCTGTCCCGTGATGGGAAGAGAGACATCAACAGAGGAGCTTTCTGAGCACCCCCCTCCCACATCAGGACAAACTGGCAGTTCCTTCACCCCGCAATGCTTCGGGCAGCTCTTTTTTTTTTTTTTTCCGGCTTTCCTCCCCTTCCTCCGGCCTTTGGCAACCCTGAGCTGATTTCCAAACCCTCCGTGGCTGCTGGGGGTTGGTACGAAGGTTTAATGATTTGCCTTTTCTTGGGTAAGCCGGGATAGGGGGCAGGTCGGGCCCCAGGGGCTGACAGTGCTGATCGAGTCCCTGTTGTTGTGTAGTCCCTGTCTCCCACCCCTCCTTCCCTCCTCGCCCCCCGCCCAGCTCCCAGAGCCCACCATGAATCCGCAGGCGGCTTGGGGAGGCTTTTTCCTGCTTTGCTTTTCCTTCCTGAGCGCGACAAAAGGTAAGAGAGACTTGGGGCTGATTTGGGTCCAGGGACACGATGGGGTCTGGATGCCGGGAGAGGTGAGATGCTGTCGTGGTTTGACATCTGAGATTGGCTCTGCTGGAAACGGTGAAGAATTTTAGAAGCTTCTTTTAGGAGCTGTCTTTATTGCTCATCCCAGCGCTAATCTTCCCGGTCTCCAGCCACGCAGGGAACAGCGACGGGCAAACTGCGAACAGCACGGGCATCTCCTGAGGCGGGGAGAGTTTTGTGGTTGTGGAAGTCCTTCCTGGGGGTGAGGAAAACCAGAGGGCTGGAGCTTTTTAAAGAACTATAGAAACTCTTCACTCTGTCTCACGGAGGAAAGCCCCAGCGACTGAGCTGGATTTCCATTGATTCGTTCGTTGTTAAAAGCAGCAAAGCTATAAAACATTTCGGAAGCCCAGCGCGTGCATCAAATTTGCAAGAGAATTTGGAGTGACTCCAGAAAATGGGTTTGACTGGTTTTGTCGTGGAAAAGGCAACGCTCCAATCACCCCCTTCAATCACAGTTGTATACGAGTAAGAGAAGGGACTCCAAATAATTCTAGAGAAATAAGACTGAAGCAGGGCGTTCTGATCTAAAGCTGTCCCACCAACTTCATTTTGCCTCAGCACAAAGTCAGTGATTTAATTAAGAATTAGAAGTTCTGATGGGAAACACATAATATGAAGAATTCAGCTTCTTTTCTCCCCTAAAATTGTTGATTGTGCCCCAGTCAATGCCCAGGGCTGAGAAGGCCCTGGAAATATCCCTCCTGTCTGTGGGCATGCTCAGGAAGCTGGATTTCGGGATTAAAGTGTGTTTCTTTAGTGTTTCTAAAAGTCCTGAAGTCCCCAAGAAGAGCTCCTGCTCCTGCCATCATTTTTAAGGCAGGGCTGGAAGCACGAGCAGGAATCAGCTGTCAGCCTGGAGAACACCCAAATATCCAAACCACAGGCACAAATAATGAATTCCCCATGAGAACCTTCCCCTCAGCTGGATTTCCTCTCCCAGGAGGTGGAGTGATGCAGGCTGTGAGCACCTGCAAGCCCGGATTCCCTCGGGGATGGAGGTTGCTGGGTGCAGGAAGCGGAGGTGATCCATGACCGCTTCCCTTCAGCATTCCCGTCTTCCCACAGGGAATTTGCAGCCGCTCTCTTTCCAGCCCAGGACCCTGTATCGGTACCGGTACGCCCTGGATGTCCAGCTGGAGCACACGTCCACACCGTCCCCGTGGGGAGTCCGGCTGCACGCTGAGGCACTGATCCATCTGCACCAGCTCTGGAGGGACCGAGGCGGGGACGAGCTGCTCCAGCTGCAGGTGGGTGGGGTGGTACGGCCATCACAGCCGGGTATTCCTGCTGGGAACACCCCTGGAGATGGAACCCCTTCCATTTCTAGCCCATGCCAGATGAAAAATGACCTCTCTGACCCAAATCCATCACCTGCAGGTGAAATACACACCAGCTTTAGAGCAGACGCCTTTGTCACTGCTTTCTGCCGTCTTCTGCTGTCGTAGATCCGTGACCTGAAGGCCCGACGCCAGCCAGAAGAGGAGAGGAGCCAGGACAGCACTGCGGGTCCCTCTGCAGAGGTTGCACTGAGCCAGGACGCACAGGCAGAGCTCCAGCAGCCCGTGTTCATCTCCTGGAACGCTGGGAAGGTCAGCTGGACACCTCCCAGGCTTGTTCATGCTCCCTGCAAAGCACTCCTGTCCTCATCCTACATTTCCTTGGCTGTGAAGCCCACGGGATCTCCTGCTCCTCCTCTGATTTCATATCGGAGCGGAAGGAACTCAACAGAGTGGCCAGTGTAGGACCCTACAGGGAGTCCCATCCTCCAAAAGGACTCAGCTGGAGCTGCAGAATCCCGTGTTAACAGCTCTTCAGTCCTAACCACAGGATACAAGCTCCTTTCTGGCTTTCTCCTCGAAGGCTGTGGAACTCCAGGGTGGGAGGGAAAGGGAAATTTTGTGGGCTTGCATCCACAGACCTCATGCTGTTGAGGGATAAGGTCCTCCTTGAGAAAATTCCTCAGCTGTCCTCAGGTTCCCTTTTGCTAGGGAGGGCAGCAGAGAGCCTGCAGGGAGCCCAGAGATGTCCCCTTCAGCCAGGCACCACCTCCTGCTCCCCTCAGGTCAAAGCTTTCTACGGGAATGAAGCGGAAAACATCCTGATCTCCAACCTGAAACGAGGCATCACCAGTCTGTTCCAGCTGCAACCCCATGCCGGCACCACAGTGGAGGTAGGTCCAGAGCTGGGGCCACACGTGCCCAAAATCCAGGGATGCACCAGGAGAGCTGGCCCTGGAGCACAGCCAGCCCACAAGCTTCAACAGAGCCTGCAAAATTAAGGATAAAGAGGAGGCAAAACTCAGGCTGTACAACATGGGCTCTGCTGTTCCAGTCAGGCTGTGAGCAAGGATGACTATTGGAAATGCAGGAGACTTAAAATAAAATAACCTGATTTTCAGCAATAGGCACACTTACAAAATCATAGCCTTTCCCTCGACGGTAGGAACAGCAGAGAAAAAACTCCCCAAGCATCCCTGCCAAGCAGGATTTGCCTTGCCAGAAGCCAGCTGGAATGACCTGGGAACAACACGAAATAACCTCAGAACCCCACATGGCAGTCGCAGAGATGCTGCTGGTGTTAGCCTGGATTGGCAAGATGCCTGGATGGAAGTGGAGCTATCCAACCCCCCCTACTTTCCAGATTTTTGATGCTTTTCTATTTATTAGGTTGGCCTTTTTGTCTGTCCTCTCCACAGATCGTTTAATACCCACGGTCACTCCCGTTTGTGTTTCAGGAAGACGCCTCCGGGAGCTGTCAAGTCACCTACACCGTGTCCAACCATTCCATCACCAAGATCAAAGATCTCCTCGGCTGCTCCAAGCCAAAGGCTGGATTCACCTCCATAAACAAAGCAAGTCCGCTGCTCTCACTGGGGTGGGGGGGCTCAGCTCATGTTGAGTACAGCAGGGCCATCCCTAAAATCTTGGATTCCCATTCCCAGCTGGCTCCAGCCTTTTGCACCAGCTTGGGATGGGACTCAGACCCATCCTCAAAGTGGGATGCACCGACATCCCTCAGGAGGAGCGTGTGGTGTCAAGGTGGGTAGGGGCAGTAAAGGTGCCGGGGTCATCCCAGCCCCACTCCTATCATCACTTCTGACCTGTCAGCTGGTCCTGCCTGGGAAGGTGGAGACACAGGGATGTTTTTTGGGTCTCAGACTCATTGGACTGGGGATTAGTTTGACAGGACTCTGTTTAAAGCAGTAGCGCATGTTCAGCACTGGCATGAACAGATGAAATCCTGTGGGCCCTAATGCAGTTATACCGGCCATAACTAAAATTGAAGGGGTTTTTTTAAATATACAAATTCTACTGAATACAATATAAAAATGGACATCACCACGGAGACCCTACAGGCCCTGGCAGGGGTCTCAACAGCACCTTGTCATGCAAGTCCCTGTGGTGTCACCAAGCTGTCTACCTGCATCAGCCATGGGTGAGAGCATCCCCTTGCTATGGTCCTCACCTGGTGTTGGCCTTCTCCCACATCTGGGCAGGAGGTGGGCTCGTCTGGACTTTCCTTTCCTCATTTTGCAAGTGCAGCATGTGACTTTGCGGACTGGAAAGTTCTTTTTCTGCTAATGGAAAGAGAGAGATCTCCTGGGGAGAGGGGAAGGGAGAAAAAAGTTGCATTTTCTTCTCCTTGCTTTTCCTTTTCCAAGATTTTTGGAGTTGAGTGGCAGCCCTCCAGCAGAAGCCAGTATGTGGTGAAAGACAACCTGCTCCAGTCTGTCTTGGCAGAGGAAAGCCACGTGGTGGCTCCAGCCCTGAGATCCCGCTCTGGCATCAAAATCACTTCAAGGTGACTGACGATCCCAACCACGAGCACAGGGGTTGGAAAGCACAAAACTTTCCATTTCCATTTCTCCCTTCACAGGCAGCAGCTCCAGCTGGCGTCTCCTGCAATGCCCAGGCCGGCAGAGGTCTCTGGACAAAGCCTCGAGGACGTGCTGGCTGGCACAGGGGCACGGCCCCAGCCCCTGGGCATGGCCAGCCTGCCCTTCCGGAGGGTCTGCACCCACTGCCCATCGGTCAGTGATGCTACCGACCCCCAAAACTCACCAGGGGCGCTCCCCCAAGCTGGACCCTTGATTTGGTGCTTTTGGAGGGGCTGGTTACTGCTGCTTTGGTGTAAACATTGTGCCGTGATAATGGGAAAAGAGGCTAAATCCCACCTAACAAACCTCACCTTTGCAGCTGAGAGCCTTCCTGAAGGCTTTTGACAGACAGAGAGTCAAGACAGACGCCTCAAAGGTGGCCACAAACTGGCAGTTCCAGAGGTTCATCCAGATGCTGCACCGCGCCAAGAAGAGGGATGTCCTGCAGCTGCTGAGGAGAGCGCCCGAGGAGACGCGGTGAGAATCCCTGGACCTCTCTCTCCGATATTCTGAACCCTGGACAAGACATCCAGGGTTATCTGGTGCTGCTCCACGCACCGTCCCTGCTCCAGGCAGCCATCCTGGCTAGTGGCAGCGTTATCTGGCTTTTCCTAATGCCCATCCTTTGCAAGCACTGCCTGGTTTTTGTGGGCCGTGCCTCTGATGCCTCCCCTCTTCCTGCTCCAGTCCCTTGCTCGTGGAGGCAGCGGTGGCCACCCAGTCGGTGGCTTCCTTGGCAGCGCTCTCAGACTTCCTGGATTTCAGCAAGGAGCCCAAGCACCTCCTGGAGAGGTTTCTCTACGCAGCAGCTTTCTCTCCCCGGCCTTCAGGAGAGCTCCTCCTCCTCGTCTTAGTAAGTATGGACATCTCTCTCGTTTCCCAGAGGGTTCTGCATCCAGGATGGATTCACACACCACAGAAAAAGGAAAATGTTTCTGTAGAAATTGATTTTCCTGCTCGTGGGATTGTTTTATGTGCATTTAACGGGACACTGGTGATGGGAGTAGACGCTTCTCAGAGGAAAATAATTCAGCAGAAAATGCTTTATACCAGAACATTAGAGATAATAAAATCTTAATTTAGAGCCATGGCATTTTATCCAATTAAATCATTCATGGCCTCCTTCAAGGCAGGTAAGAACTAGTTTTTCCTTACTTGCTTAAGAAACACTTTGAGATAAGAGGTAAAGCATACTCCTTCTATTTTTTTTCCCTCTTTTTTTTTTCCTGTTTCCTATTACTCCTTTCCTGATACCCAGGACAAGCTGGATGGGAAGCAGCTGGAGCCTGAGATCTGGGAGACAGGGATAGTCGCCGTGGGCTCGCTGGTGGGCAAGCTGTGCCAGCAGAAGCTCTGTGGGCTGCAGGTGAGTCCTCTGCAATCCCTCACACTTGGCTTTTTGGGACACCTCTCCAATTCCAGGGGTGCCCAGAATGTCTCCTGTCCCTCACCTCCCTCTCCTCCTGCTAATCCCGAGCAGGCGGTGCAGCGTGGAGTGGAAACCATCCTCAGGGGGCTCAGAGGTGCCAAGGAGGAGCCCGAGGTGGTCATTTACCTGCTGGCCCTGGGGAACGCGATGCTCCCTGAGACCATCCCCACCCTCCTGGAGCACGCCGAGGACGGTCCCACTGCTGTCACCACAGCGGCCACCTCTGCCCTGCGGCAATTCCCCGTTCCCCTCATCTCCAGCAAGGTAGGGAAGGAAGTTGTCCAGGCTTGGTGCTCCCCGCCCCACTCAAAGCCAAGCTGCTGGGGTGCATTTGCACTCTTTAATTACCCCTTCTCATCAGGTGAAGCGAGTGATGAGGAGGATTTTCCACCAGAAGAGGAAGACTTATGACAAAACCTGTCGCCTGGCGGCTGCAGAAATCCTCCTGGATAACCATCCCTTGCCCATGGATGTCATCAACATCCTGCTGGCCACCAGCGAGATGGACACAGAGACGGCCACGTTCCTGCTGCTCAAAGTGCAGAACAGCCTGCGTGGCCACCACCACCTGGCAAGGTGGGGCTGCAGGGGACGGCTGCATATTCCACTCTGCTCTACATCACCTTTTTCTCCTCCTCCTCCTCCTCCTCCACAATCCAGCTGTGGGTTTTGGACCAACGTGTGTTTAAAATGTGCTAGCATCACTTCATAGGGGCTGCCTGGGCATTCCTGGAGTAACAAAAGGGATGCAGATGCCACACAGCCAGGCAAAACCTGACACTCCTTGTCATTCTGCCCCGTGGCAGCGGGACCCAGGCTTGTGGTTTCGCCGGAGTGCTTGGAGGCCGAAGCTCTGGCTCCCAGGACAGCGCACAGTTTGTACCTGCATTAATCTTCCCGTCTGCAGAAAACAAACCAAGCACTCCCATTTTTCCGAGCTAAGCAAAAGCTGCACAAGAGTATCTGCCTGGATTGTCCTAATGAGCCAGAGGAAAGGGAAATCCCAGGGTAGCCCATGTCTAATGCTTTCATTTTTTGCTCACACAGCTCTGGGCAGTCAGCAACCGTGAGAAATACTTTGGCAAATTATGTTTCCTTCTGTAGTGACTGTAGTGACATTTTCCCTTCCCTCCCTGCCAGTGCTGACATATCCTTTCCCTCTCTTTTCCAGGAAGGTAATGAAAGAGGTCATGGGAGACCCGCAGATACATAATTACCACTTCTTCTCTAAAATCGGCCTCTCCTCTTCTTTCTCAGGACCTCTGACAGGTGACAGCACAGAGGACACTGATCCCATGGGCCCCTCAGAGGGTTAAAGGAGGAGTTGGTAGGAAAAGGAAACTTCCAGAAAAGGATTCAGGTCTGCGGAATGCCCCAAAATCTCGGGGAGGTTTCTGAGAATGTCTCCCAGCACCAGCTGGTTGCCGCCACCTGAGATATGAACATACCCTTCTCTAACACATACTTTTCCCTGATCCTTCTAGTTAGAAAGAGGAGGTTCAGCTGGAGATGAAACCAATAAGTAGATTGTTGGTGGGAATTTCTGCGCTTTCCCTGATAAGTCAACATATTTCACTCCATTCCCCGGTTCCTTTAGTGCTTTTAATAAGATCTTCAAAGAGGGGGATTCTTGTACTGAGATTTAAAAGAAAGAATCAAACCTCAGAGAGTGCAAAAAGCAGCATTTGCTAAATATCTGCTTATCCCTCTTCAAATTAGCTCAGTTTGGCCTTGCAGAGGGTCAGTGAAGGTGGAATAGCCAGGAGTTTAAAAAAACAACCTTGCAACGCTAAATCCTTTGAGTATTGCAAGAATGGAAGGAGAAGATGCAGAATGGTACCATAGGTTTGGGTTGGAAGGGACCTTAAAGATCATCCTGTTACACCCCCCTTCCACCAGGTACCCGAGGGTGCTCATGGGCATCTCTCTGCCTTTCAGTCACCCAGGACCTGCTTTCCACTTTCGGGCTGGACCTGCTGTTTTTGGAGGGTGGATACCTGAGGAAAAGCGTCTCTGACTTCTCCCTGCTCAGCCGTGGCCAGCAGCTTCGTGCAGCTCAGGTGCCAATGGGAGAAGGGCTGGGGGCTGCAGGGGGCTGACAACACCAACCCAGTGGTGCCACTGCTGTCCCTGTGTCCCCTCTTCACCTCTCCCTGTGGTGCTTCAGCTCTGCGCTCAGCATGTCCTGTATCAGAAACAGGCAAATTCCCGAATCAGCAGTGTGAAACCAGACACACCTGCTGTGGAGCAGGGAGCCTCCTGCTCCCCGAAAACACAGAGGATGCAACACTGATACCTCAGGGTGCTCAGGGGTGGCTTGGATGCCTCATCCAACTCACTCCATCACCGATGTCCTGCTCCAAATGGTCCCTCCACTTCTGTCTTCCAGGTCAGCTTTGAAGCACAAGGGATGGAGTCGATGATGGGAGAAAACCTCTTGGAAGGGGAAGAGGAGCCGGAGCTCATGGCTGGGATGTCGGCCACCTTCTTCAATGTCCAGCTGCGGCCAACCATCTTCTTCCAGGGATACACAGACCTAATGGCCAAGGTCCTGCTGAGCAGTGGAGGGCCCACCAGTGTGGTCAAAGGGAACCTCCTGCTGATGGACCATCACCAGGTACTGGATGGGGAGGAAGCAGTGACCTGTCTCCACGCCACATCCCGGTGAATCCAATACAATGCGCCTGTCGATGTTACACAGCACAGATACAGATCTAAGAGCAAGGTGGCACTGCCAGATATGTCCTGGGATTTGTACAGCAGTGGGATGGCTTGTTCTGCCATGGGGATCCACGGCTGGAGTTGCTCCCGTGCAGCCCAGAGCAGTGTGAGACATTCGCAGCAGCCACAAGTCACTGCCGGTGTCAGCCACTCATCCGAGAGCAGTGCCCGGTCACAGGAAGCTCTGCCTTTTCCATCTTCCAGGTCATTCCTCTGCAATCTGGCCTCCAAGTGACCGTCAAACTCCAGGGCGGGCTGGGGCTGGACATTTCAGCCAACATGGATGTGAGCGTTTGGGAGCAGGAACTGAAAACCAGCGTCAATGCGAGGTCAGCAAAAGGGAAAATGCTTGGCTCTGGGAATGGGAATCCCCAGGGGTGAGGGTGGATTTCCACAGTCCCCTGTTCTTCTCCTGGTGGGTCCAGCCCTTCCTGGTGGTTACACACCCATTTGCCATGGCCAGACCTCCAGTTAAGGTGTTTCTGGAGTTGTTTGGTGCCCAGCACAGGCCGTTGCTCGGTGACCAGACCTCACGTGCTTCTCTGTCCCAGGGGAAGCCTCACCATGGATTTCCAGGCAGAACTAGACTCCCCTTTCCTCCAAGCCACCCTGAGGAGCCAGACAGAGGTGGAGACCTCGATCCACTTCGACACCATGCTGAGGTTCTCCAGCAGCCCCGTGCTCATGTGCCTGCAGCTCCGAGAGGAACAGGTCCCGTACAGGTAGTCCCTGGGTACAGCCAGATCCTGCAGAAACATCATGATGGACTTGAGATGAAGGAGGGACTTCTTTGGAAGAGGAGAGAATTAATGGTTGCAATTTTGGGGTTGGAATTGGTAGGGATGAGGGAAGGGCACCACAAGTTCCTGATATGGGTGGAAGCACCACCCATAAACCATCAGGAGATGGTGACTGGGCTGGTCTGGGAGGAGAAGGATGAGATCCACCACCACAGCCTCCTGACCATCCTGCTGTCACCTTGTCCCCCAGAGAAATCTTCACGGTTTCCCAGGCTGCCGGGAGCCAGAGCAGCACCACTCGGAAAGGCCGGCGTGGCATCATGCCTGGGAGGGAATTCGCCTTGCACCAAACCAATTCCAAGGTCTGCAACCTCCTGCTGACAGCAGAGAAAGAATAAGGAGTCAGAGCACTTGGGGACTCTCCTCCACAATCACCTTTTCATCAGGAAAACGCTGCAATAAGGACATCAGAAGGGACCACAGGAGGAGCTGCTGTAGGACAGACACCCCTTGCCTTCAAACCTGCCCTCACGCCCCAAAGGCTGAGATTTCCCCCTCATGGGCTCCTCCCCTTCATGGGGAAGGGTTTTGTTGGAAGCCGAGCTTGTCCTCCTGAAAAACAGCCCTGTTTTGCAAGTGAATGAGTTTCTGAGAGCCCAAGAAACCCTCCTGCAAGCCTGCTGCCCAAAATGCCATGTTTTCTCCCCATTTATCAAAGGTATCAGGAGGCAACCTGCAGCCAGCTGGAAGTCCCCAATGGAGGGAATAAATGACCTTCCTTTAATGCACAGCTTTTGCGGCTGCCAAATTGTCCAAGAATATGGAAAAAACATGATTTCTGGAGGAGGCGTGATGGTTTTTAATTTTTTTTTATGCAACCCCAGAATAATCCTCGGGGAGAAAAGCAGAGAAACAAGACAAAATGACAATTATTCCATGTTCTTTCTGGCTTAATTGAAGATGTTCGCATTGATTTGCTTATGGAGGCAACTCAGCTCCCTCTCAGCTTGGTGCCATTCTCATTTTCCTGGGGGGAATTCATACTCTGTTGCCAGGGATGTAGCCAGTGCCTTCCCACTCCAGTGTCTAACATTTGAATTTTTCCATGTATTTTTTTTCCTTCTGAGACAGACATGGCACCAAGGACAATCTGATGTCATTAAAAACACCTTATAATTAAAATCCACAAGGGCATGAGCACAGGTGACTTCTACCTGCAGCCTCTCGTCTTAATTTTTGATCCAAAGTTTTTGTATTAATGGAGAAGCCTTCGGCCTCTCATCTCCTGAGCAGCAGCTCCCCTTCTCTTTCACTGGAGATAAGATTTGCCTCCACCCTACACGGGGGAAGGCAGCATTCCAGCAACAGGGAGTTCCAGCAGCTTCCCTTTCCTGCAGATATTTGGGCTCTCTTGGTGACCATTTTTGAGAATTACAATCAGCTGCGAGTCAATATTGTCCTTCTGCTTTGCATTCTGCTCCCAAGCTGAATTGTTATCATCCACCACCACCCAACACCTCCAGCCCTGGCGGGAGGCTGGTGAGGAAAAAGCAGCATTTCTCCATTCCTCCCTGATAACGATGTGCCTTGGAAGTATTTTTAGCCCCTCCCTTTTTTTGTGTGTTATAAAACAAGCTTTTTAGGGGGG
>VYZT01065357.1:16351-48900 GCA_013400735.1 Pomatostomus ruficeps
GGGGGGGGGGGAAAAGAGGGCCATGGAGTATATATTTTTTTAAATTATGAGCCTGAAATGTTAGCACTGAGTCTCCTGGTTCAGCAGAGGAAACTTGTCTGGTTTTCCATCTGGAGACACCAATGACGAGCGCTTTGGTTATGTACAGAAATAAATGCCATGTATTTTTATATTGTCTCTGTTTGACTCTTAACTTTTCTGGACACATGGATGGGAAGCAGAGAGAGGCACTTCCAGCAAGAACCTGCTTCCTAGGTCTGTATTTAGGGTGCCCTGAATAGCTAAATGCCCTCCAAAACAGGGATGCAAGGGCTACCTCTGGTCCTAAAACCCCCTGGAGCACCCTTAGGGTTGACAGCAGCCCTGCCAGAGGGTTCCCAGCATTATTCTCTCCTGCCAACTTCTGCAGAGGTATCGGAAGCCATCCAAGACTCTGCTTAAAATCAGGTTTCCCCTGCGCCAGGGCTTTGCTGATCCCAAGCTGTCTCGCTCGGAGCTGGCCTCAAGGACATGGACAGGAATTGCCTGGGTATGAACAGGAGGATCCCAGCACGACCCTGGCAGGAGGGAGCCTGGATCTCTTTCTGCTGATCTGATAGCAGCTCCCGCTTGCTCCCCACCTTCACCCTCTCAAAGGAGCATCCCATGATTCCCATTCTCCCAGCTCCCACTTGCTCCCCACCTTCACCCTCTCAAAGGAGCATCCCATTATTCCCATTCCCCCAGCTCCCACTTGCTCCCCAGCTTCACCCTCTCAAAGGAGCATCCCATGATTCCCATTCCCCCAGTCTCAGCATCAGGATTTGGGCTGGTTTCAGCTGTGTCTTACACCCTGAGGAGTTGCTGTAACTTCCCCTGCACATCTGCACAAGCCTTAATCCCAGTCCAACCCCACTGCTCTCACAGGGGTTTGTGAGGGAGTGTTTTGACCTGAAACGTCTCAGTGTTTGCTCCTCAAAGCCAAGAGACACCCACCTGCCATTTGGGACTTTTTCCATCACTCCCTTTCCTCTTTCTCCTCCTTTAGAGATCGACAAATGCAGATTTGTCATTCAGCTGAGATTCACCCCAAATCAGCTGGATTTCCAGTCCCAAAGGATACTCATCATGCCAGAGGAACCAGGTCCTGTAGCTAGGATTGGAGTTTGGAATGTGTTTCCAGACCACTTGGAAGTGGTGAGGACATTTGAACAGGGATTTTACCTATTTGCATTGCAGCTGGAAGCTTTGCTGTCCTGCTGAGCCACTGAACCCTGAAGTTTTCCAAGTCCTTCCCAATGATTTTTTTTCCCTAGTCCTGGTTAGATGCTCAAGCAGCAAAGGCAATGAATGGACATAGACCTTCTGGTAAAGTCACACATTTCCTTGGCAATGGCTCCAAACCCTCCTAGAAAGGACCTTTCAGCCTCAAATCCCCAGCTCAGGTGGATCGTGCCCACGGAGCTGGAATGGAGTTACCTCAGTTTAAGTGGGCAGAAAGGGACCTGGACCTGGATGTATTTTGTCCTTGCAGGGATGGTGACTCCACCACTGCCCCAAGCAGCCTGTTCCAGTGCTTGACAGCCCACTCCACGAAGACATTTTTCCTCATTTCCAACCTCTCCTGGCCCAGCCTGAGGCCGTTTCCCCCTGTCCTGTCCCTGTTCCCTGCGAGCAGAGCCCGACCCCCCCGGCTGCCCCCTCCTGGCAGGGAGTTGTGCAGAGCCAGAAGGGCCCCCTGAGCCTCCTTTGCTCCAGGCTGAGCCCCTTGCCCAGCTCCCTCAGCCTCCCAAAGAGTCATTTCAACCAGGAGCAAGGGAAAGGAGCAATCAGGCGGGGTTGGAGCGCCAGATGTGAAGCCTGGTGAAGATCCCCCAGGACAGCCACTTCCCATCTCTCAGGAATCTTGCGAGTGGAGCGGGGTTCCTGCCACCTCTTCAGCTGTGACTTTCCACGTGAAGCTGTAGATCAGCTGTGACCTCCAATGGATGCAGCCAGATGTGATGGAGGTGTCGGGATCAAACCCCTCCGCTCCGGCCCCGCAGGGATGTCCCACAAGCGACACACGAGGTCGAGGAACCTCTGCGGTGGACCAGGGCTGACCCTCACCCTTCTGACCCGGGTTTTGGGTGGCAATGCCTTCCTCCCCAGGCCTCCCAGCTGCCTGCACAGGGCAGGAAGCAAGGCAGGGAGTGCTCCTTGAGAGGGAAGCCCAGGCATTCCCTCGGCCCCCTCCCCTCACTTGCCTTGTCCTTGAGCGCTCCTTGTTCCCAGCTGCTGTCCCAGCGTGATCCGATCATCAGGTGCCGTCCTGCAGGCTTGGAACGACCCTGTCGAGTCGAGGCTGTGCCTGCCTGCAGCAGGGGATGGGGATGGCAGGATGTTTAAGGTCCCTCCCCACCCAACCCGTTCCATTCCAGGATTCTGTGATTCTCCGCTCATTGCCGCTGTGGCCGCCAGCAGTCATGCACCCGCCAAGCCCAACTCCGAGCACAGAGCACACATTCCCTTCTCCCAGCACCGGGCTTCTGCTTTGAGGATGGAGTGGACCATCCATAAGCTAGGACAACCAAGGCAGCACCAAACCTTGTATGAGGGGTTGCCTAAAAACCCCAGAAACAGAAACTGGTTTTTGGCATCAAACAGGAAACGTGGGGGGGCTGCCAAAACACGCCCTGACATTTGTTCTCTGGCCTCCTCCTTAGCCTGGTTTCACCACTTCACATTTTTTTATCTGACCACGGCATCAGGGGCACTTTTTGGCCTGAACCAGTAACACAACAATATTTATTTTTGCACTGGCTAAACTATTTATGTGTATATATATATATATATATATATATATATGTATATACCTAGAGATTTTCTTCCTTCTCAAAACAGCCAAATATCTGGCTGATAAAGAGGAGGGACTGGGTTGAAGTAACACAAAGTAAATCCATTTCAACAACCACACACAAGTCACGCTCGTATTTCCCCCTCCACACACCCATCCCCCAAAGAGATCAACAGCAAGAGATTTTTATGTGGATTTTTTTTTTTTTTTTACATTATGTTAGAGTTCAAAAAAAAAAAAAAAAAAGAACCCAACAAAATTAATAAATATTTAAAGTTAAAAAGCTCTGAATCTCATATGTACAAAACTTTATACATCATGGTAACACTGGACAAGGTTACAGCACAGGAATGACTCCGTGCATCCACCTGGCCCAGAAGGGTGCAGGGGACCAGAGTCATCCTCTCCTCCTGGAGACAGCACCAGAGACAGGACAGAGCGACCCAAGCTCAGCCTCCCTTCAGCTGGAATAAATTCCCTGTCCCTGGAAGTGTTCAAGGCCAGGATGGGGCTTGGAGCAACCTGGTCTAGTGGATGCTGTCCCTGCCCATGGCAGGGGGGCTGGAACTAGATGAGCTTCATGGTCTCTTCCAACCCAGACCGTTCCAGGATTCCAGGAAACCAGCGATGCTGGGTGCCAGCCCTGCCGCATCACCAGCCCAGAGCACCCACAGCTGGCGGTGGGGAGGTTATCACACCCTGCTTTAGATCATCCCCGCCTCTCAGCTCGGGATCGGGATCATCACCTGCAGTGCAGCCCCCCTGCCCAAACACCCCCCAGGGAGCCTGGCTGCGGGTGCAAGGAGCTGGGGCAGGCACAGCTCTCCCCCAAGGTGTAGCAAGGAACCACTGCAAATATTCCTTAAGCAGTAAAGCACCAACGCCCAGGCCAGCGCGGGAGGGAGGGGCGCAGCTGGGAACACGGGAGGAAGGACATCACAGCCCATTTCTGAGGGGGAAGAAGGTCTTCTTCTTATGCTCCTTATAACAAAGCGTTATCTTTGGCACAATAAATAAATGCTGGCACTCCCATGGAGGGGCTGGCAAGGGGCATGAGGGTGGTGGCAGCATTCCAAGGGATGAATCCCACCCTGGTATCCCCACAGGAAGCCCTGTGGGTACCAGTACCTGGATGTCCTGGATCTGGGCACTCCACAGGCACCCTCCCTGTGCCCACTCCCACGAGGTGTGCCAGTTGTGTGGCTCAGACAGATGGGGGGCTTTGTTCCATGTTTTGGGATGTCCACCTAACGCCAAAGGGCAGCACCCAGAAGGCCGGGCCCTCCAGCCTCAGGTGCTTTAAGAAGAGTTGGAAAAATGCTCATCCAGCCGTGACTTGGCAGCAGGAGAGTGTTGGGAAGCTCCAGGGGAGCATTGCAGAGTCCAACGCTTAAAACATCAGGAATGCAGAGGGGTCTCCATCCACTTCAGTCAAAGCAAGTACCTCAACCTGTCACAATCCATGCCAGATGGGGAAAATCACCCCAGGCCACCTCACCAGCAAGCCCTGGGGACCTGCAGAGCTTACAAACACTGTCCCTAGGGACGCCACATCCTGCTCCTTGGATCCTAGGGAAGCAGGAACATCAGGGCCAGCGGATACACCCACACCCTGCATATGCTCCCAAGGACATCCCACTTTGCAATGCCAAACCGGTCTACCTGCCCAGCCTTGCCTTCCTTGGACTCCATCTCCCCATTCCAAAAACCTCCTCCCCCTCAGATGCCCACCTTCCCCTGCCATTGTACCAGGAGGTGCCCTAAGTACCAAAACCATGGCAGGCCCCTCAGGGACACCATTTTGGGGAGGTTTTGAGGACTGAAACTCATCAAGGCAAACCCTGTGCCCAGAGCTGGTCCAGCACCCAGCAAGGTGAGGGCAGCCCAGGGCTCCTAAAGTGCTGTGCAAACGTTTAGTACTTGGCACAATAATTTGTAACAGCATCAATCACCCCCTTTCCACCCCTTCCCAAGCAACGAGAGATGCAGATGAATCTTTGTCTCTCGCCTCTCCTTGTAACTGCCCCTAAAATCCACTCCCAGCTTCCCAGTCACTCCCATTTCCCCCTGGAAGCTGTTGCTGCCCTACAGACACTGGGTCCAAGGGTGCAGGGATGAGGCTGGTGGTCCTGGGGAGGCTGGGCATCAGTATCAGCTCAAGGCTGGCCAAGGACAGTACTGGCTAAAAAAAAAGTCACCCCCAGGTGACAGGCATTTTTGACACCAATTTTTGGTCTTTGACCTGTGGTTCTTATTGCTCAGTTTGGAATTTCCTGGACCATCTCCTGCCTCCAGGACAGAAGCTGCTCTATGCTTGTTACATTCCACCTTCCCCCAGACATGTTTCCCAAACTCTCTACCCCAAAACGGACAGCCCAGAGCAGCGGTTTGGGATTTCCCCACATTTCCCCTCTCCTCCCCTCACCATCTCCCTCCAGTTTCCCTGCCTGCACCCCCCAGCCCAGATTCCCAGTATCCTCCCATTGCTATCCTCAAGCTCCACGGCTGAACCATCAAGCCAGGATCCTTCTCTG
The DNA here is from genome assembly GCA_013400735.1 of Pomatostomus ruficeps. NCBI lineage: Eukaryota > Metazoa > Chordata > Aves > Passeriformes > Timaliidae > Pomatostomus > Pomatostomus ruficeps. The sequence goes on from VYZT01065357.1 coordinate 21,701, forward strand.
CAGCACATCCTGCGTTGCTGCTTGGAGCAGGGGGAAGGAAAAAGCAACATTAAAGCCATGCCCCTCCCACATCTTTTTAGCACCTTGGGAGGAAGCAGCCTGTCTACCCACTGCTTTCCTTTACTCCTTTCCACCTTTTTGTTCCCATGGCGCTGTCAAAAAGCACCACAGCATGGTTGGAAGGGCAAGGGGGATCATGAGAAATGAGTGGTTTTCCCAAGAATTTCTGGGTGTGGAGCCAAGTCGTTTCCAAACCTGGCAGTGCTACCCATGAAAACCATCGCTGGAAGTTGGGGGGAGAGGAAAAAGATGAGGAGAAAGGGAGGGAGGAGGGAGAAAGGCTTTCCCTGCCCCACGGTGAGGTGGTGCCGAGCAGGTTACCTGGCCCCCTGGCCCCTTCCTGGCTCACTCGGGGCTGGCACCTCCCCTGGAAAAGCACCACTGCTGGATATCCCAGGTGCCAGAGTAGGGCTCCCACCAGGTTCCCCCCGAGCTGGGGTGGTGGGGTAGGGGGAGAGCACCGGAGCAGGGCTGGGAGTGGTGGTTCCCAGGGGAATGCCGGTGACAGGGGGTGAGCCAGTGGTGGACGAGGCTTTCTTCCCACAGGATTCGCAGCAGAGCTTGTTGTATCCAGGGATGGAGCAGTAGCGAGCCAGGACCTCCATCTGGCAGAAGATGGACTTGTCCCCGAGGCAAGGCTCCCCTGGAGAGGGACAGAGCAGCACAAAATCAGGTGGCACTAGGGTCCCAGCCCTGCACCTCTCCAATGGGATTCCTGAAGGAACAAGGCACCCTTTCAGAGTGCTGCCTACCCACACAGGAAGAGGGACCTGGAAAATGAAGCCAAAGTACTGAAGGATTCTGTGCATGGAGAAATAACAGAGCAAGGAATGCTCCAAACCAGGATGCACCTTGCCCCAGCTATGGAGGACTCCAAGGGGGAAAAATCAGAAGCCATCTCCTTACTTAAAAAAATTCCAAGATAAAAAGGAAAGGGCATAAAAAACGGGAGGCAAAAGGAGCGCAACACAGAAACTGCAGGACCTCATGCACCACAAGATGGCAATGGAGCAACGGGCTTTGAAGCAGAGGCATCGGGGATGCAGCAGCAGAGGGTAAAACTCCTCAGGAGCACTGCTGGATGTGCTCCTACCTCTCCACTTCCCACGGGGAGGTGCAGAACTCCTCGGGAGGGTTATCCCGGGAAGCGCCTCCTTACATGAGCATGGGCACTTACTGGAGGAGATCTTGCTCACGGGGTTTTTGGCTCCATCCTGGGGCACCCGCTGCCCTTTGGTCGTGCCATGGTCCCCAGCATCAGCACTGGCAGTGATGCCAGAGAGCTTCCCTGCGGAGAGAGCACCACGATGCCCAGCGGCCATGGGAGGCTGCGGGCACTCAAAATACCTCTGGAGGGTGTTTGTTTTGTTTTAAGGGATCTCCTTAAAAATTAAATCCCTTAAGAAGCACCTGGTTGGCCCAGCACTGAAGCCACTCAAACCCCACCCAAGATAAACTCGAGGGTGCCCATGTCCATCAGCTCATCGCATCTTCAAACCACCAGAAAACCTGGAACCAGCCAATACCAGGGCTAAGAGCAGAGAAGGGAAATATTTTGGCTGGCTTTTAGCCTTTTTTTTTTAATGCCAGCATCATCAGGGACATTCAGCCCAATCTTGTCTGCTGGCATCCCCTGAAGCTTCAGTGGGCTGGAGGCTTTCAGGGGGTTGACTCCCACCAGCATGTGCCCCATCCCAGTGCCACCTCCTCCTCCTCCTCCTCCTCCTCCTCCTCCTCATCCTCCTCCTCCTCCTCTCACCCGGGCAGAGGGCCATGTGGCAGCCCTGGATGGCCTCCGGCTTGTCACCCTCACAGCGTGTGCCGCTCTCGCTGCCCTTGCACACCACCTGCCGCTGCTGGACGCCTTCCCCGCAGGTCACCGAGCACTGCACCCAGACAGACAGACAGGCAGGCAGGCAGTGACGGCATGGGGACAGCCCCCACACCCGACAGCACCCCAGCATGTGCTGATGACAATTCCTCAGGTGGATATTGCTTTCCAATAGGGCGTTTCCCTCCCTGTTTCCCAAACCCCCATGCTCTCTGCACAGGATGCTCTCCCCTCTCTCGTTTTCAGTGAGCCAGTGAAAACAGCATTGCCTCTTGTACCCTTATCCCTGCAAGTGTTCAAAGCCAGGTTCGGAGCAACCTGATCTAGCGGAAGGGGTTGGAATGAGATGGGCTTTAAGGTCCCTTCCAACCCAAACCATTCCAGGATTCTGTGAAAACATCGCTGCCTCTTGTACCCTTATCTCCACCAAGGCCAGGCTGGATGGGACTCTGAGCAACCTGGTCTAATGGAAAGTGTCCCTGACCATGGCAGGGGGGTTGGACTGGATGACCTTTAAAGCTTCCTTTTAACCAAACCATTCTAGGATTCTACTCCATGACCTCTATAAGCACCTGACCTTCACACCCACCTCCCCTTCCGGTGGCTTCCTCACCTCAGACCAGGCTCCCGTCCTCCACTGTGCGGGGCAGGGCAGGCGGCCGCAGGGTCGGCGCGTCTCGGGGCGCTGCCTGGGGCAGTATTTGGTGTGCAGGGTGCGGTTGGTGCCGTCCTGCAGGCGCTGCACACACTGCACCGCCCGCGCCTGCACCCCCAGCTTCCCACAGGAGCGGCTGCAGGCACTCCACTCCTCGGCCACCCACCTGCCAGGACGGAAAGACGGACATGGAGAAGGCGTCTGAGGCAATGCTTACGCTGGAAACACTCCCAACGAGACCCTGAACACCCCCAGAGAGAGATGGGAGCACCTCAGGCCACACAGGGATGACTTACATGGGCTGGGAGCATTCCTGGAGGTTACAGCGCCTCCGGATTGGCTTTGGCTTCTTGCCGTTGTCACAGAAGTTTCTATGCACCATCCGGTTGTCGCTTTTCCGACGGCAGCCGTACTTGGTGTACTGGATGCCTGAAGGGGCAGAGCATGGGCAGTGAGGGGATGGGTATGGGAGTCCCTCCAGGTTCCCCCAGGTCCATCTCCTGCATCCCTGCTCAGATGTCACCACTCAGGTGGGACCCAAGGTTTGCTGAAGATGTTCGTGTGGCTGCTGGACGTCCCTGGGGTCCCCCAGGGTGCTGAGGGGTACACACTGCTCATGGAAATTGTCTCAGCCCATGGCAGGGGTTTGGCCAGGTGACCTTTAAAGGTTCCTTCCAACCCAAACCACTCCGATTCCCAGAGCACAGTGTGATCCCCATGACCTGAGGGTCAGATCCCAATGGCCATATGGAAACGAGGCTTTCATCAGCAAACCCCGCGCCTACTTCCATGCCAACTTCAGTAGTGGTCATATTCAAAATCACTATTTCTTGGCTCAAATCCACTTAGAACAGCCAAGGCGTTCAAAACCCATAGCAGGTCTGTGGATAGACAGATACAGGTGTGCACACACAACCACATAAGCCTTTTTCTATAAGAAATCCGGCTAAAATGCTCACTTAAACTGCTTTGCAATAATTTCTCCTTGCCAGAGGTGCCCCAAGGGGCTCACACACCTGTACCATATCCAAGCATACTCCCAAGTATGCCCTGTAGGCTGTTATGAAGAGGAAGTTACCTCCTCCACACGCCTTGGAGCACTGGGACCAGCTCTTGAGGGCCCACTCGTAGGAATCCATCTCCTCAAGCAGGACATTGTTATTTCCAATCATGGGCAGCAGGTCTTCGTGGATGATGTACCGGTACATGAGGCTGCTCCTCGTCTCCTCCTCCTGAGGGATGACCTGCAGGCACAGAGGGAACTGTCAGAGAGGGGGAAGAATGATGCCATGGGAGAGGGACCACACGGCAGGGTGGTCTATGCCCAAAACTGGGCATGAACACATGGATGGATGGGAGCACAGACCTGCCATTCCCTGCACGTCCAGGGACCCCAAACCCTAACTCCCCAAATACCAGCATAACTAAAATGGGATTTGGATTCATAAGCAATTGCTGCAGAGCAAAATGCAGCTGGACACAAATGCAAGTGCCCGAGCAACATGTCCTTGTGCCATTCCCTCACGCAGCTCATCACCCCTTGCTTTGGCTGGCTCATTTCCTGGATTTAATGACAGGTCTCACACCCTTCCTTTACCCACATCTTCCCATCATCTGCCACCTCACACCTCAGACCACCTCCCCTATCTGACAGTCACCCCAAAGCCCCCCCAGAGGATGTGCCAGCCAGGCTTACCAAAACACTGATGGCCTCGTGCAGGGGACCACTGGTTTTCAGGCTCTCCTTGCCTTGTTCCACAGTGTATTCCCACTCCAAGCCCATCTCAACAAACACTTGGCTTTTGGTTTCTTTGCCCTTGGCATTCAGGATGAAGTTCCCTGTGGCTTGATTCTTAACAGCTGGAGGAGAAAGGAAGTATTTTCAATATCGTTCCCTCCGGTCACTCACTTTGGAGGACTGAAAGGACCTAAACAAGACCTTTTTTAGTGGGAATTATCAGAAAAGGATTGAGAAAGGGTGAAGGGAGAGGCGGACTAGGGTGTGCTCACCAATGCTGTGGGATGCTGGCTCCATCTCTTCTATCTGAAGGTGCCTCGCTCCAGCTGGGATCTCAAACATCTTCAAAACACCTGAAAGGGAGGGACGAAGGATGGAGGGAAGAGAAAGAGCAGGTTTCCTCCACATGGCCACGTGAATCCAGCTCATGAATCCACTTCCAAACCCACCCAGCCCTCTCACCTGGCTGCTTGGGGGTCTTGGCCAGTGTGCCCTTCACCGTCCGGCAGTGGGAGTTGTCCCCCCCGCAGACCCCACACTTGTCATCCTGCTTCAGGGAGCCAACCTCCTTGTCACAGCCGACGTGCTGGCACCCGGGGGAGGAGAGGACAAGCCTGGGGTTAAATGCCTGCGGCCCAGCCCGGGGTTACAGCCCTGCAGCCCAGCCCATCGCTCCGCCATCCCCTTTGCTGTGTAAGGGCTTGGTGTCCAGGGGACAAAACATGTGTCCCCAAGGGGTTGAGCTGTCTCCTGGCCAGGGAAAGGACAGAGACAGTCCCACAGCAGCTCCTCACCACACACTCGCCCCGGACGCAGACGCTGTAGGCGTCTCGGTAGCTGCAGCGGGTCCCATCGTGAACAACCTGGTTCATGAACACCACGTCTCCCGTGCCCTCGGACTGGCAGATCAGCTCACACTTCTGAGCATCTGCGGCAAAGGAAAAGGGAAGGGGAAAAGAAGGGAGGTGGGGGGAAAAAGGGGTTGTGGAAATACATTAGGGTGAGTGAAGACAGAAACCCATCTCAGCTTGTACCCCTGAGCACAGCCACAGTTCCAAAGCCCAGGATACCCATGTGGCTTATCTCCCAAGTCCATTTGCTGCTCAAGAGCTTGCATTTTGCCTGGCACACTCGGGAAATTAAGGGAAGGACAGGACATGCTGCATGAGGCTGCAATGCAAGTAGGCAGCTCTGCTCTGGAAACAGGCTGGGAGAGCTGGGGGTGTTCAGCCTCGAGAACAAAAGGCTCCAGGGAGACCTCAGAGCCCCTTCCAGTATCTGAAGGGGCTCCAAGAGGGCCGGAGAGGGACGCTGGACAAGGAGAAAGGCCCAGAGTAACAGGACAAGGAGGAATGGCTTCAAACTGACAGAGGGCAGGGTTAGATAGGGTACTGGGAAGAAATTCTTTCTTCAGAGGATGGTGGGGCACTGGCACAGGTTGCCCCGAGAAGCTGTGGCTGCCCAGCTTGGGAAGTGTTCTTCCAACCGTGAGTAACCTGGTCTAGTGGAAGGTGTCCCTGCCTGCAGCTGTGGGGTTGGAATGAGCTCATCGTTAAGGTCCCTTCCAACCCAAACCATTCTGTGCTTCCATAATTTTAAAAAGCTGGCTGCTTGATGTTGGCTTATTGCACAACTCAGCTCAGGAGCTTCCCACCACCCAACATCTGTGCAGCTGGCACAGTTTGCATCCCAGGGTGATGGCCACCAGGGCAGACTCCTCTGGAGGAATCTGGCTACTGCTCCTTTGCTAGGACCCACTGCCACTCACCGTCGTGATGCTCATAGGGAAGCCAGGAATGTTTGCTGTTCTGGTGGGTGTAGTAGGAGTTGCGCTTGGAGCACTGCTGGGCACGGAAATCCTGGTAGGGCCCCGGGCACTCCTCGGCATTGCACACCTGGTACTCATAGGTAGCGCCCGGGCACTGGCGCCCTCCATATGCTGGACTGGAAAATAAATCCAGCGGGTTGTAAGAGTGCTGGAGAGGGGATGGTGTTCAACCCCAACACAGCTCAGTGCCCAAATACACAGCTCAGCTCCCACAGGAGCAGATATCTCCATCCCTGCCAACAAGGGGAAGAGCCATGGACCTCTGGCTCGTGGCCACTTCCAGTTGGGAAAAGGGAGGGAGGCAAAATCCAAACATACGGCGGGTTGTCACAGCTCCGGCTGCGGGATCGCACACCTCCTCCGCAGGTCCTGGAGCACGAGCCAAACTTGGACCAGGAGCTCCAGCTGCCATCCTGGCTGTAAGGCTGCTCCGAGGTCTTCCAGATGCAGTGGCCCTTGAAGCACCACTGGAAGGGAGGAGAAGGAATGAGTTCCACACCTCTACCAAAGCGCTCAGCACCAGTGGAGAGCTCTCCTGCACTCACAGCACTAGAGAAATGGTAAAGTACGGGAGGAAGGTGCTCTTCATCGTGCCCTCAGACACATCCCTCCCACAGGAAGCAGGACCAGCCCCTACCTTGCCAGAAGAGCACTCGGTCCCATCCAAGGGTGGCCCCTTCTTGGTCTTGCAGAAGTAGGGGTTGTCCGGGTGGCTGCACCACAGCTGCTTGCAGGGGTCGAAGGTGCGGAACTGGGGAGCAGCACAGAGGAGCTGGGCTGGGACAGAAGCGGCGAGTGCCGGCAGGCTGGTGGCAGCCAGGCTGGCTGGGGGTCCCAGGGAGAGGGAATGGCCATACAGCCTGTACTCACTGCCGTGCACGTCTTGTACCCCACACCAAAGTCGAAGCGGCACTGCTCGTCCATGGAATAATTAATTCCTGGCAGCTCAGGTAATGTGGGCCACTGGTGCTCAAAGGGGTCATCCAGGAGGCAGTCGTAGGAGCTGCAGTCAGACACAGAGGGTTTCCCTCCATCATCCCATCCCTCAGCTCCAGCCACTCTCCAAATTCAGCTACTGAGAAATTTGAATTATCATGGAATCCCAGAATGGTTTGGGTTGGAATGGTCCCTCAAGGCCACAGAGTTCCACCCCCCGGCCGTGGGCAGGGACACCTTGCACTAGATCGCGTTGCTCCGAGCCCCATCCAACCCAGCTTTGGACAATTCCAGGGATGGGGCAGCCACAGCTTCTCCGGGCACCCTGTGCAAGGACCTCACCTCCCTCAAGGAAAGAATATTTTCCTAATATCCCATCTAACCCTATTCTCTGTCAGTGGGAAGCCATTCCCTCTCGTCCAAAGTCCCTCTTCAGCTCTCCTGGAGCCCCTTGAGGCACTGGAAGGGGCTCCAGGGAGACCTTCTGTTCTCCAGGCCGAACACCCCCAGCTCTTCCAGCCTGTCCCCAGAGGCACTCCAGCCCTGGGAGTATCTTTGGGTACAAAACGCCATCAGTCATGGTCTGAAGGGAGAACATCCCCTGCCAGCAGGAAGGGACGTACTGGATGTAGCGGTTGAGCTCCTGTTTGCTGCAGCGGGACCAGTGGTAGCGGTGGAAGGCGGCCTGGACCAGCGGTGCCATGATGCTCCCCATGCTGGTCTCATCAGCACAGCGGTTGCCCTGGCCGTCGTGCTCCATGCCCAACCTGATGGGAAAATCCCACGGGATTTACACTTGCCACAGCAGAAAGACCCCTTTGCAAAGAGAGGGGCACCAGCACAGCCAGCTCTGCCCCCGTGACTTACACGTGCCCGGTCTCGTGGGCCACGACGAAGGCCGAGGAGAAGCCGTCCTCATGGTTGAGGGTGCAGCTGCGGAGAGGGTGGCACATACCTGTCACTGGAGCGTAGCCTGGGGCAAAGAGAGAAGGGAAGGACAGAGGAGGAGAGGAGAGAGAAAACCTTTGAGAGAGGAGGGGAAAAATTTAAAAAATTAAGGAAAAAAAACTCTACAAATACATAACCTGGCTTCACTGCAACAGAGGAGCTGAAGACAAGGGGTTGCCCAAGGACTCGCTCACCAGTGTGACCGCCCTGGTGCCAAAAGCCAGCAGAGGTTGCTCTGGGGCTTGCTGGCACCTCTGTGCCCTCGTGCCAATGCGCCTGGGCAGGCAGGAGGGCAGAAACAGCACCCACCGTACCCTATCAGCGTGGGTGGCCACTGCCTGCCAGCCCAGCAAAGGCAACCCCCGCATTCTTCTTCAGTTAAAACAAATAAAGAAGCAAAGAGAGAAGGAAAGGCACGAGGTGCTCCCCAGAGCCTCGCCCTGCCAAAACCCCAGCCCTGCTCCCCACGGGGCGCACCCACACATGCACCCGCCCCGGGCCCAGGACCCCAGCCCTCGATCAAGTGCAGTGCAGCGGGGCAGCTGTGGGCAGGGAAATCCTCCCCCGCCCAGGCAGCAACACATCACCTCCATTTTGGTCACTTTTCCTGTCTTTCTCACCTTATTTCTGCCCAATTCGATTCGCTTGTTGGCACACTCCAGAATTTATCCCCCAATTTTTTTACGTATGTTGGTTTTCTTAAGGCTGACCCTTTTTGGCATCAAGGGAGATGGTGAAGGAAGGACTTACAGGTCAGAGAGGCAAAAGCAGGGCAGGACCATGCTGGATAATCATGCCCTGGGGATTGGGATGCTGGAAGAGGAGAGCTCAGTGAGCCAAGAGTGGGCAGCAGCAGGAGAGGGGTGCTGATGAGCTGAGGGAGATGCACATCCCTACAGCCACCGTGGCCAAACCACTGGGTCCACAGAGTCCCCATCCTCGTGGGATACTGGATCCACACCAAGTCACACCCATAATGGGGTTTAATCATACAGTAATAAATCAAGACCTGGATAAATCATTTGAAAAGATCTTTTTTCCCCCCACGAAACTTTCCACAAGAAAGAGTAAAGATGTGGGAAGCTTTGTCTACAAGGGGAGAGCAAATGTATTTTGTCTAGAATGAAAATTGGATTAATTCCCAACCAAAGAAGCTGTGGCTGGGAGATGGGACAAAGGAATATGAAAAGGTGGATGCTCACGAAGGCAGCTTTTTGCAATGAAGACTCCAGTAAGAATTGGGAGTATAAACGGTTAAGGTTCTCCACAGGAGAACAATGGTGAGAAGTAACTACCTGGAAAATATTTAATTCTGAGCACAAGCATCCTTCAGTCCAGGCCAGAAAACTCCCCCTACCACCCACTGTGGAGGGACATGGAAACTCTTTGGGCGTTGACAAGACTTCTGCAGCAGCAATTAATAATTTACAACTCATCTGTCCACTGCTTTTCTCTTCAAAGGGCAGGGATTGTGTGGGGCCACAGTCTGGTCCTTCATTCCATGAGCTCATCCCCGAGCTCAACAAGGGTGTTGGGGATCTGCAAGGACTTTGTTTTGGGGAAAAGAGGCAAGAGCAAGCACAGTGTCGCTATTCCAGCAGCCCGACCAGCGGGAAGTCCCCAGTGGATGAGGAGCTCCTTGTGCCATGCAGCACAGCCAGGCAAGGACATGGCAGCCACGGGGACTTCTGCAGAAAGTCCTGGAGATGTGTGACAAGCAGAGAGCCAGATCCATAGGGAAAAGGGGAAGGAGCTGTAAGAAGCACCCCTAGACCAGGGCTACTCCATCGATCTCACAGCTCCTTTCCACCAAGGGGCAGCCCAGGGAGTCTCCCCCTTCTGCCAAAAAAGGTCCTCTCAGGAATGCCTTTGGACACAGTCACTTTGCCAGGAAGGGTCTAGAAAAACGAAACAAAACCTGGTATTTCTCTCATGTGACTCTGGACAAGGAGACCAGGGCAGGTCACCATCTTGGCACAACCCAAGGTCTGCTATTTGGTGGCCACAGCACATTCAGGAGGGTTTCCAGCTGGATATCTCCCGAGGTTTATCTCCTGCTGAGGGAGATCCTTTTCAGCGAGGTAATCCAAGTTAGGACAGGTTTCCTTCTCCACCTTTCCTTCCTCCTGTGCACAGCAGGAGGACTTGTGTTACAGAGCAGGGTGACGTTAGCACCCCGTTCATGGCATCCAACAGAGCCTCCTGACAGAAATTCAGACCTGGCCACCGGTGTGGAAAGGAGGAGAAGGCAATTTGGATGCAGCAGGCTCAGAACTGGGAGAAGTCACTTCTCCTGATAACACCAAAGCACCTGTTTTCCTAACAGAGCCATGAAACACCAATTTTCCTGAAAATTTTATTAGCAATACCTCCAACTTCTCAGACCACTCCAGCACAACCCCTGCACCAAGAGAGTGAGAGATCTCTGCAGTAAAACTTCCTCTTTGGCCCAGGGTTTATTGAAAGCTCCAATGTCCAAGAAATAAATCCATATAAAAACAGGTTTTAAAGGTCCTCCAGAGGACAGAATCAATTGATTGTCCCCATGGGGCTTCCTGTGGTATTTCATATTTTTTTATCTTATTTTTATATTTTTAAGGCATTTTGGGCCAAGGGGAGGACTGGTAAGTGAAATTAAAGAGCAAGAGAATAAATAAAGATATTTTTATCCATTCAGGTTGACGCTCTGGATTAATTCTCTGTCTCTTTCTTCTTCATCACGTGAAGAAAAAAAAATACCGATTTTTATAACCTTTTTCTGGACTTCCCTGGCCAAGAAACAGACTGTGCTTGCAAGAAATCCTCTCCCTTCGCTGGCTTTTTCCCCCAGCAAACTGCACATACCTGATCGAGACAAATACAGTACCTTGCATACCTGCGGGCCCAAAATCTTGCCTGGTGAGGAAGACAGCGTGGTCGTGGTACTCGGCGTGCTCGGGGTCGGAGCGCTGCTGCGAGTGCGCCCAGCGGCACACCTGCTCCAAGCTCCGCGATGGATTCCCCCGCTCAATCAGGCTGACTGACTGCGGAAAGAACGGAAAATTCACTGCTGGGAAGGAAAGGAAGAGATGTCACCCTTCCCCCGGATGCCAAAGAGGTTTTATCCCGAGTGGGAGACAAGAAGCTGTAGGGGAACTCGCTCGGGAAGCATCAGATCTGAACAGCGGTGAGCTGAGATCTCTCCTGGACTCAAACATCTGCTCGTTATTTCCTACACAATCCCCTGAACCTGAGAAGTGACGTAGCTGGACAAAGCAGCTGCGTCCAGAGCCGCCTTTGGGGAGAATAAATCATCCCTAACAGAGCCCGGCAGTTCCCAACCCAGCACATCACCACAGCTCCAAATCCCTTCCCCTCCACAGATCATCCTCCAGCCCAGAGCACAAACGTCGCTGGGAGGACGCCAGACAGATTGTTGGTTTTCTCAGCTGGAGATGATGTTCCTGGTCCCACAGAAGCCTCAAAAAATGGGCCAGCCTCTGTCCTTATCCCTGCTCCTCAGAACCACCCCTGGATCTCCAGGATGTGTTTGGATTCTGCCAGCCAAGCATATTTCTATAATAAGGAAGTTTTTTCCAAGACCTAACCGGTCTTATTTGTGGTTCACACACACACAGAGACATCACGGTGTTGAATCATTAACACCCTCGCTAGAACGCTTCCTGTGGGACAGGGGCTTGCCCCAAAAAACTACAGAAAATCACATTGTTTTAAAGAGAAACCTGGCTGCTGTGCTCGAACAAGCCTTAAAAAGTAAGTGCAGCCTGAAAACTCCTCAGGAAACCTTCCCACGGTTTTCCTGGACGTATCCAAGCCACACGAGAGCTACAGGACAGCCAGGGAGCCAAGTCAAGGAGATCCCGACCTCGGCTTCTCCTCACTAATATCCAGCTCCTCTCAGTGTGGGAAGCCACCTTTATCCCATCATCTCCAGAGCTCTGAGGAAGCCTCTCTGGTTTTTCCCGCATTCCAGAGCAAGCAGATAACAGCACAGCACAGCCACCCACCACCTCCCTGAGGGCTGCACAGGCCAGGGGAATATCCAGGCCCTCAGCTCCCAAAAACCGGGCTAAGGAGGGTTCAAATTCACCCCTGCTCAGCACCGTTGTCATTTGGGCTCCAACAACTGCCACGTTTTCCCAAGCCAGGGTTTACCCAACCAAATATTCGAGCATCTCCTGCTCGCCACGTCCGAGCGCTGGATTTACCTGACGATATCCCACCATGATCATCCTGACCAGCACGATGTTGATGTGAACGCCCAGAGACTCGTCGTGATAAATTTCATCCACCTGAAGAAGGGAGGGAAATCCAACAGGGAAGAAGTTAAAGCCATCCCAGCTCTCAAGCCCTTCCTGTCCACGCTCCCGTGTTCCGCACCCTTCCCAAGACCAGGTGAAAAGATCTCGTCCCCCTCCTCCCACCAGCAGTGTGGGGGGTTTTTTTACCATTTTCCCATGTGTAAAAAGCACAAAGTGAAAAAGCCAAACTGGAATAAGCCAAAATTTCCCCAGGAATGGCTCCGATGGTCAATGACATCACCCATCCCATTAAGGGCTGTGATTCCTCCACCGCATTTCTCAATGAGCCATCACCCCTTTGGAATATGAATCCTTCAGAGGGATGAAAATTTGTCAGACTCCAGCATCCAAAGGAAAAATGGTTTTTTTATACAATCCTTTGCCTCTCCCCAAAGCCAGGGCTTTCCTCAGTCACATCAGCGAGTCAAACTTGGCCTACGGATTCAGAAATACCAGGAGAAGGCAACACAATGAAGAGACCTGGGAGGGCTCGTGAGTCAATGAGATTTGTACCATCCTCGGCTATTAAAAATGACCTTGCAAAGGAAATAACCAGCTATAAGCTTTTCCTTCTGCGTTTCCAGGATGAATAAACAAATTCTACTCCGAAAAGCTACCAAGAGGACAGAACATCCGGGTGGGAAATGTCTCCGAGAGCTGAGCGCGGGGACAGCCAGCCATGGAGAGGGGCACAGAGTGGGCAACCACAAACCCCTGTGAGATCCTGCACCACCTGCAAAGCAGATGGGAGAACACAGCCCAGGGAAGAAAAAAGCCCTGATTTTTGAGAATGGGACTTTCTTTTTCCCAAAAAGCCTCCCAAATGAACAGTTCCGCAAATGGGGCTTCACTGCAGAAGTCAAGGAGACCGAATTAAAACCATTTTTAATATTGACTAGAATTCATGTTTTAATTAAAATACACTTTTTCAGCTTTGCCCAAGGGGGTATTAATTTGCTTCAGCTCTATCACAGCTTTCCACATTAGGTGAAGGTTATAAAGCCTGATTTATGGATCTTTTCTATTTTTTCCTCCACTGGGGTTTTTTAATCTTACATCAAGGGTTGGGTGACAACTACCCTTTTACAGCTGCCCAAATCCAACTCAGCCATTCCCCAGCGTGTTTTACAAGCCCCCCAGTTTCCAGGCTAGGATTCCATTTAAAATACCTACTCAGGCCAGGTTTAAACTCAAAACCCCAGTGCCAACCTTTTCCCCATGACAACCAATACTCCCATGGGATGCCTCCGAGCCACGCAGAGAGGTAATGCAGATCCTGAGCCTTGAATGCAGCAAAATCGATGATAAAAAATTAAAATCAATCAATAAACCGCCAGTCCATCTCCATTAATGCATCCCCTTGGATGCAGAAGCTGCGAGAGCCGTGGGGTGATTTATTCATCAGTGTGGAAAGATAATGCTGATCAACCCACCCTCAGCTCATCCCTGCATCCTGTGCTTGGGATGCTCCTTCACCCTCCTCCTTTTGTAAGAATAATGAGAATGTGATGGATTTTTTCCTGATCCCAACCCTGTTTTTTGGGGATGTGCACAGAAGGGTGGAAGGTCATGCAGCATTGCGGCTGCAAATGTTACTCAGGCCTACAGACCCACTGAAGCATGAAGGACCCAGCCCAGCCAAGAGCTGCAACTCCCCAGGGATGTCAGGCTCAGCCCTGGGTTTTAGGATGTAGGAGGCCTTGGCATCCCAGAGAAATCACATGCCGTAAGTCTGATCCCTTACAAAAATGTTGGTAATACGACAGGGTGGGAAAGCGGGGAGAGGGGAGACATTAAAACTGTGTTTGAAGGGATGCAGAGCTGGATGTGGGGGGCGGCAGGGAAGAAGAGAAGGGAAGAAGGCAGGAAACGCAACCATTTCCTTCACTTCCCAAAATCTTCACACATTTTCCTTCACCCCCAGCACTTGTCAGGAGCAGGAGCTTCAAACTGACAGAGGGTAGGGTTAGATGGGATATTGGGAAGGAACTGAGGGAAGTGAGGGTGGGAGGCCCTGGCTCAGGGTGCCCCATCCCTGGAAGTATCCAAGGCCAGGTTGGAAAGGGCTTAGAGCAACCTGGGACAGTGGAAGGTGTCCCTGCCCATGGCAAGGGGATGGAATGGGATGAGCTTTCATGTCCCTTCCAACCCATTCCATGATTTTAGGATTCTGTGATCATCCACCAGCACTCTGCTGCTTGCTGCCTGCTCCTGAGGACCCCTCAATCCATCAGGGATGAGCCACATTCCTGCCTTAGGGACCTCTCCACCATCCACAACCTGACCTTGCTGTGACTGGGAGCATCAAGCAGAGCAGCACAGACCTCTCCCTTCGCAGCTGCACAGGGTATTTTGGCAGGATGCTCAGCAGATTGTGCTGTATTATTCCAAGATGGGATTTAATTCCATAAATCTTCCTCATAAAGCAGTGCTAAATCCCACTCTCCTCCAGCCTGCAGGGACCAGGTACCCCCTCTCTCCAGCCTCTGAAATGAAGAATTAACCTAAACCCCAGTGGCTGTTTAGTCCAGGGTTTAGGCAGGCATCTGCACCTAACTGATACCAGCTCAGCAGTGACCTTTAGGGTTAATTCAGAAAGCAGATGTGGAACCAGACTGCCCAAGGCTACAGACTTCACAGCCAGATATAAATAATTGATTGAGGGTGGAAAAAAATCGTATCAAAAGGGCTTGGTGCTAGCTGCTGCAGGCCCCCAGTTTTGGGGAGGGGGGGAGAACATCAGCAGGGCCAGCTTGCCCCAGGTGCTCCAGTGCCTGAGGAAGAAGTGGGGATGGAGCTGGAGGGGCCGCGCATCACCTTGGAAATGTAAATTCACCTGGAGTGCAGTTTGCAGGCTTGGCACAACTCCCCCTGCCCTCTGCAGATGCCATTGAGCAAGGCAATGTCTTCAGAGAAACCCCTTCCCCCAAAAATACCTGTTCAGCAAAGGGTGCCCGTAAAGGGACCCACATCCCTGAAGCCGTGGGATAAAGATCTTCTCATGCCTCTCATCCACGCTCAGCCTGTTTCACACTGTCACCTGGCATGAAATGCTCTCCTCTTTCATTTAAAATGGAATTTTTCCACCTATAAACAGCCCAGCCCTGAAGGCTCGCTGTGAATTAAGGGGAAACCAGCAGGAAGGACCATCCCATAGGACTCACCCTGACCCTGCAACACCAAGGAGACAGTGACAACGCTTTATAATGAAAGGAACATTAAAACCTGGGAGCAGGGAAAGCTGCCTCCCTAAATCCCTGCAAACCTCTGGCCAGCCCTCAGTCTGCAGCCCCAGACGCGAGATCCCGACAGCAAAACCACACTGGCAACGAGGTCTAGACCTCGCTGTTCTTCAGGGAAGGAAAACAAAGGGAGAGACACGAGAAGAATTTGCCAAACCAGCAGAATAGCTGACATTTCAAAACGCCGGGATCACTTACTCAGAACAGCCAAGTCATCTTTAAACTCCTTTCTTTTATTCCCTCGTTCAGTTTTCACACTGGTGGATTCACCCTGAACCTCTTTTCTGGGGCTAGGGGGTAAGGAAGGGAGCGAAAAGTCCCCCTTACCACATTTTTGGGCTTGTATCCCCTGTAGGGATGTATAATGTCACCTGTCTGAGGGCTGACCCACATTATCTGTGGGGAGGAACAGAGGGAGGGGAGGTTTGTTCTGCAGGACAAGACCAGATTTTATCAGGGCTCTCTGCAAAACAAAGCATGTTGTCCCAAAAAATAGCAACAAACACATGAGCCTATACAGAGGGTAGGGAAAAGTGTATGGACACATGAGAGACATCAGAGGTATTTCTGTTATCATCAGTTAGCAAGGAGGTAGCTCATAAACCCCTCACCTAAAAAAAACCCCATACACAGGTTAAAATTAAAGCTGAAGGTTTCATTTTTGTTCCCAACCCTTCTCTTCGGTGGGGTCTCCGCAGCACTCTGTTGCTCTGCCCTTGGGAACAATCAGAGCCAGGCAAGTCCCAGCCTGGAGAGGGCTCTGACTCACGGGGTTCCCCTGGTAACCCAAAACAATGGAGAACACCAAGCACCTTTGCATCCTTAACCAAATCAATACCCAACAAAGCCCCAGGAAACCGGTCGAGACCAGGGCCAGATCTTCTCTTGGCTTCTCTCCTCCAAGCGGAGCCATCCCCAGACCTGAAAAGATCAGGGATGAGCAGTGGGAAGTCTGGAGATGAAAACCAAGAAGCCCAACTCCCTGAACGCAAGAGGCTGAAAAGCAGAGCAAAGCACTAAATATTTCCTCTCCTCTTCCTTTTTCAGGGTGCTGGATCCCCTCCTGGTTCCCAGCCCTTGCTCTCAGCCGTCACCGTGACTGGGGAATCGTAATTTTCCTTCAGTAACATCACAATCCCTGCCAGTGGCAGCAAGCAGGAGAGGGGAATGGCTTCCCACAGCCACCAGATCACCCAACACTCAGCCCAAGAGCCCAGCAGACTGGTTTTGGTTAGGTGGACACAGCAATGCTCAGCTCTGAGCAGAGATACACTCAGTGACTGATGGCAAAGGGGGAGTTGTGCCTTTCCCACTCGCTCCGACCTGACTCTAAATTCCTGTGCAGCATCGGAGCCAAGCAGGGAAGAGCAGGCTGGGAATGCAGGCTGGGAGCTAGCAGGTAAGGCAGCCTGCCCGCAGGGAAGCTCCTGGGTGCACAAAGGAGCAGTCATCCTCATGTCAGCTTCCCGGGATGGACACAGAGCCCTTCGCTGAAAAGCATCCACACTTCTGGCAATGAAATAAGGATCGTGGGGTTTGTTTCTTTTTAAAAAAAACTTCTCCGTGACAAATCATTTATCATCGAGCTTCAGCTGACACAGAATTCCTAATAAAGGGTTCTGTGTCTTGGGAAGAGCCCCAGGACCCTACCTACAGCAGCGCTGGGAAGGGATAACGTCCCACTGCCCCCTCAGCACGCAATGGAGACCTCAGAAAAAGCCAGGAAAAGTTTACCATCAACTTCCAAACTCGCTGTCCCCTTTCCTTGGGCTATATCTCGATATGAGAACTCCTAGACAGGAAAACATTCCCAGTTGGCTCCCTGACATACTCCAGCCCAGCTCGTTAAGTCCTTTCCTCGTTAGAGGGCTGGCCAAGCCTCTTCTCCTTCTTCCCTTTGCCTCCAACTAATGGGATTAATGTTCAGCTGTGTGGTCCCAGCAGGCTCCTCCCCGCCAGCCCCCCGGCATCCTCCTCTCTCCCTCCCTCTGCCACCCAGGCCAGAAAGCAGGGCTCTCTTTTTTCTGCTGAATCGGGTGTTTTAAGGCAATCTGAGCCGGTAAGGAAACGAGGCAGCGCCAAGGGGAGAGGAGGCAGACGGAGGTCACGGCAAAGCTGGAAAGAAAACGCGCTAAAAACCAGAAAGAAAGAAGGGGAAGAGGGTGGGGGGAGAATATATAGAAGGAAATAATACTCGGGGGGAAGTATTTGTTGCCTGTATTATCCTGGGGCTTTCCCCCTCCTCATTAAAGTCTCCAGTGCCGCCTTTAATTGAATAGGCGGCGGGTCCTCCCTTCTCCCAGCGCAGCATCCCGGGCATTCACTCCCTGAAAAGTCCTGCCCGCGGGTAGCAACCATGAAATGCGCCTGAAAACCGACCTTTTGATTAGAGCTGACAATCCCCGGGCGCTCACACTGCCCATCCCACCCCCCCACGCCGGGATCGGAAAGGCAAAATGACATCATCTCCGACCCCGGCTTCCCCGTGGGAAGAGCCCGAGGGCAGAGCAGGGAACCCTGTGGCTTCCCCCTGGCAGGAGGATTTAATAAGCCAAGGGGAGAAACGTTCAGAGAGGGAATTTAAGCGATGCTGAGAGCATCTGACCACAGGCATCAGGATAACGTGCCAGAGAATGAAACATTGTGATGAAGGCGTTTGCTTCTTCAACGTTTTCCCTATTTGGGATCAGCCGCTTTACTCATCCTTCACCCCATCACCCTCTAATCCCTCAAATCCTTCCCCCCCGTGTTGATAATTTCCCCTTCGTTGCCAACCATATGGCAGAAACAATGCCCAAACCAACAACCAACCACCCAAAAGCATCTTAATAACTTGGTTATTCCAGAGCTGGTTGAGCCTTTCGAACATTTTCCATCACTGTGTAAAAGAGGACTTGAAGAAAAAAAAAATAAATAGAGGCAAGGATAAAGCATGGCAAACAAAACAAAACTGGGAGAGAGAAAGAGATCCTTGAGCACGGACCATAGTCAGGTGCTGGAGGAGCAAACCTCCCTCAAGATGACTGCATGAATAAATACTGATCCTTCCACATCTCTCAGGACCCGGGGAATACGGATGCTTTTATCTTAAAAAGGAATGAAAAGGGGTGTAGGGAGCCAGCACAGGCTGTCTGGTGCCTCTGAGTGAGGAGAGGGGCAGGACCTGTAAAGCTGCCCTAAACTCCTTTTCAAACATGTTGTGAATGGTTATCCAGGTGCACAGGTTTCCAAAAGGTTCTGAAACGCTACAAAAATATTTCCTCTACCAACAAACAGTATTCAGAACAAATCCTGAACATCATCACTGCAAAACAAATTACAAATATTGCTAATTTCTAACTACGTTAGCAACACCCATTCTCTTTTCTAACATTTGCTGAGACTTCAGTGATGAGGAGGAAATGGTCTCAGCCAGGAGAGACTTTTGGACTCAGGTGACAGACAGGGACAGCACCAACACGCCAGACCCTGCTGTTGGCAAGGGGAAGGTGATGGAGATGAACATCAAAGGGCTCTGCTTTCCATCCCTTCCATTTCCACAGCTATTAAATGCCAGAGGCAGCTGTGTGAAGGCACAGCCCTTCCTGCAGCACTGTTCCCCTTCCCAAACCCGTTTCTTTTCCCAGGATAAGAGATTTGCAACATCAGAAGAGCACTAAACCCAGGGAAGGGTGGGATCCACATCCCCCACAGCCAAGCCTTACTATGTTCATGAGGGTGAGGACGTAGTTCTGGACGTGTTCCTTCCCATGGAAGCGCACGACCGAGTCATCCACGGCCAGCAGCACCTCGATGTTGTAGTCATCCTTCCTGGCATGGCGCCGCTTGCGCTCCGCGTCCCCCAGCCGCTCCGCCATCAGCTCCAGGGAATTCGGCAGCTCCCCCACCTGCACACCCGGCACTGGGCAGGAAAAAAAAAACAGCCTTTGAGGTGACCTGACACCACGGTGACGCTCCACAAAATTAGAAATCCAGTGGGGAAAACAATAAGAGATTTAACTCTAACAGGATATTGAGCTCTGGTTGGTTGCTGGTCCAGCTCACTCTGTGGTGGGGAAATGGCTCTGAGTTGTGAAGACCAGTACTAAAAGACAAGTTAATGGTTGGACTCGAGAACATTAAAGGTTTTTTCCAATCTAAACAATTCTACGAGCTGTTAAAAAGTCAAATCAAGGCCACATTTCATGGAATCATCACAGAATCACAGAGTGGTTTGGGTTGGATGGGACCTTAAAGCTCATCCTGTTCCACCCCCTGCCATGGGGTCCACTAGACCAGGTTGCTGTAAGCCCCATCCCACCTGGCCTTGGACACTTCCAGGGATGGAGCAGCCACAACTTCTCTGGCCAACAACTTCCAGTGCCTCACCACTCTCCTTTCACAACACAGAGATGATCGAAACAAGGCTGCAGCACCTCCAGCCCAGCACTTCCTTTCCTTATTCTCAACTTTGGGCAGTTAAACCCAGTCTAGAGCCACAGGGAGAGATGCACAAGGGCTCACGGAAAGAGAAATCCTCTCCCCACGTGAAATGTTTATTACCAATTGCTGGGAAAGATTGGATTCCAGCAGCCCCTACCTTCGGGATGGAGGTCGTGGCGCGGCTTGGCAGCATCCTGCCGGATGGCTGAGCGCCGATAGATCACGTGGGCCCTCCCGTGCTCCTCCGTGTCCTGCTGGCCCCTCTCCAGGGGCTCGATGAAAAACTCGTTGCTGTCTGTTCGAATCAGGCCAGCCTGGACTCCACAAAGAAATAAGGAAAAGGGGAAGGGAAAAGGTGCGGTTTTATGTAAGTGTAGGGGGACATAAACACTCAATATACTCATTAAAGATCGATGCAGAGCACACACGAAGGGGAAAGGCATCCCAAATAATCTTGATCTGATTCCATGATACCAGGAGGGTTCTATTACCATGTTCATCTATGATGACCCTTAATTTCTCCTGTAGATGGGGAAAAAAAAATAAAAAAGGAAGAAAAAACCAACCAACAAAAAAAACCCCTGGCTGCAATTCAAGTTGTGTCTTTATATGGCTACGAAACTCTGTTCTGTCTCATCCGTGAGTTGTGCCGGACCCTGAACTCAAGGATACAAGGCTGAAGGGGCTCCCAAGACACTCCTAAGCCTCCCTGAACCCTCCCCATTCCATGGCCACAGTGCCAGTTAGGATATCTGCCATTTCACTGACACTACAAGCTGCAACAAGAAGGAAAGAGAAACCATTCTCTCTGTGCCATGAAGTGCTTGGGAATTAACACAGGGGAATCCCGTTGGAGCAGAGGCTGGAAAGCATTACAGCTCCACCTCCCAAACACAGGGAAGATGAATGACAGGGCAAACATTGCTGGAAATGTTGTCCTGGCTACCGACCTGCTCCTAATTAACACCGAGCTCCCATCAAATCCCTCTTACATCAGCCTGAGCGCTCACACCCCGCAGCGCTGGCCGGCTCAAACCTCAGGCAAGAAAAAGGATCACCAGGATTTGGTTTCCATCCCACAGGCAGCGCCCCCAGTTCGGCATTTTCCCCAGCTCCCTCCATGGTGCATACACGTGTTTCTTCCTCCAGTGCTGCCCGCTGTTGAAGAGCTGCCTGAAAAGCGCCGGCAAAACATATCGATCTGTTCCTGGAGCAAAGCCTTTGGCAGCATGTACCTACTGGAGTCCTCATAGGGGTGTTGGGGTGTTGGACCGGTTTTCATCAAATAAAATGAAATAAAAATAAAATATGTACAGAGATGTACTTCGAACAGAGGCTTGGGTTCTTCCAAACCTGTCTGGCTCTTTGGGTCCCCTTCGCGTTCACGTCCCATTGGATTCATCAGGCAACAGCCAACCTGGGTCTGTTGGATTCCATCAAATCTCCTGCTCCACTTGTGTTTTATTAACTGCTTAACTCTGCTGCAAAGTGGAATTTTGGCTAGTTTTATTTTACCTCCTTCCTGAGGAATCCACGTCCTTGCC
The DNA here is from genome assembly GCA_013400735.1 of Pomatostomus ruficeps. Classification (NCBI taxonomy): domain Eukaryota; kingdom Metazoa; phylum Chordata; class Aves; order Passeriformes; family Timaliidae; genus Pomatostomus; species Pomatostomus ruficeps. The sequence goes on from VYZT01065357.1 coordinate 43,206, forward strand.
TGACACAAGTATCTCAGATCTTTCCCACAGGAGGCATTCAGGTCCAACCAGGGCAGCCAGGGATTGTCCCCCCATCCTCAGCCAAGGAGATGAAGAGCACAGCCCGGTTTAACCAGGAGGCTGGGGCACCAGGCAGGGTGGCGGTGATGAGGCAGAGAACGAGCCAGGGAGTCAAACCACGGGTCAGGTTCAGTGAAGGTTGGGCAAGGCCATGATGATGGGGCAGGGCACAGGATCATGGAATCCTTCAGGCTGGAAAAACCCTCCAAGGTCATCGAGTCCAACCACTGACCCAGCACTGCGAGGGCCACAGCTAAACCGTGACTTCAGTGCCTCATTTATACATCTCATCAATCCCTCCAAGGCTGGGGAATACAAGCCTGTTCCAGGCTTTGACAACCCTTTCCGTGAAGAAATTCTCCTAATTTCCAGTTCCAAGCCATTGCTCATTATCATACAGCAAGAGAAGGAGCAGCCGCAGTCCCTGCCCCAGGAGGAGCTCTGCTGGGACACCATTACCCCCTCCCAGCCCTGCCACGGGGCGTTTCAGCCGGGACCAGGCACCCCAAAGCCAGTTTATGGGTTTAGGGCAAAAGCCGGGACTTGCTGAGTCAGGCTGCCGGAGGAAAGCCGTGCTGCCACGCCGGGGCAAGGCTGGATTAAAATGTGAAAGAGCCGGGTCCCAAGCCACAGCCCACTTGGGTTTGAGCTGCTCTGCAGCTCGTGACTAATTATATCAGGCTCAAGGAATAAAGCAGCCCAGACTTTCTCCCAAAGTCGGGATGCAACGCACCGCTGACTCCGGGGGTGACCGATGGCAAAGGGGGTAACACAGGGATTTGTGTGCCCATCTGATCAGAGCAGCGCAAGAAATGAAACAGAAGCTGCAGCAGCCGCCCTGGAGTTCACAAAAATCAATTAAAAAAACAAAACAACCCCAAAAAAAAACATTGCAAGGGGCACGCACCAACCTGCCCACTCTCAAAAGAGGAGCAGCTCAGGTTGTATTTCAGCATTTTGGGAGGGTTGTAACCGTAGAGAGGCAGCAGGCAAGGCCAGATGCCACCCACAAAGTCCCACTCAGCTTTTCTTGGGCTTTTTTCCAAGAGTTCAATCCTACCCTCAGTGATCAATTAGCCATATGCTTCCCACCCTTGATTTTAATTTGGTTTAATAATACCAAATCAAATTAAATTGATTGGTGGGACTATCATTACTGCTCTTTCTAACATGAGATTCTGTCTGCAGCTCAGTGAAGGTAAACCCAAACTAGAAAATGGCCCTTTAAAGACAATTCCACTGGAGAGAGGGAAAACATACACCAAACTCACTCCTGCCAGCTCCCAAAGGATGAAGTCTCTTCTCCAGCTCTCCTGTGTCTCCCCAGGCCAAGGGAGAGAGGAACTCCAGCCTCACTATGGGGGACCCCCCAGAACCCCGGGTAAGAAACTCCTCCTCTGCCACTGGGTAAAATGGGGTAAAATGCTCCAACTCCCACAGGAATTCAGGAAATTCTGACACTTCAACAGAGCTGAGATGTGGAAAAATTAATAAAGCTGCTACACTCGGCCAGGGAAGCTAACAGGAGGGGGAAATCCAGCTGTGTGCCTAGTATGTCTTTTTCCTACAAGATTCACACTTAATTTGGACAAAAAGTCCTAGGAAAGCAGGCAGTGTGAACACAGACACCACGGACAACAGCGCTCCCCTTCCAGCCAGAGGGCATCGGGCATGGTCCAGAGGTGCTCCAGCACTGTTTTGGTGCCTCTCTGCAGCACAGGCTCGGCAGCCCATCAAACAAAACACTTTGCCTTCCTTGACTCCTCTTCCCTGTTCCTCATGCTGAGGCAAGAGGTTTTTGGGGTGGCTACAGACCAGGCTTTGCCACGTGACCCAAGCCAGGCCTCAAAAGGAGCTTCTGGTGGAGTGAGGACATGGAGACACACTCAACACTAATTAATTAATTAATTGGGTTTTCAGCCCAAACAGGGCCTGGTTTGCACCTCCCTGCCAAAATTTGGGATTTTCGCCTGGGAGAAAAGCCCTCATACCCATGTAACACCCAAACCAGCTCAGGCCAGTGGGATCTGTGTGACCAAAGGGACATCCCGCACCCTTTTATCCCCCCAAAATTAACCCTGCAGCTCAGGAAGTGCAAGGAAAATCCTGGAAGACCAAGCCACACTTTTTTCAGTGGGGCATCATTTTGGGGGGCTGTTTCTCCCTCTGTTTCCTATTAATTACAGTTCCTGAGGGCTTTTGTGTTCTGTTTATCTGCTGCCACCCGTCTGAAGCAAGCCAGGGCCACGGGGATGGAAAACGCTGGCTCTACAGTTTGCAGGACTACGTCAAATCACCCCAGGGAAAACTCGGGCAAACAAATATGGTGTCTGTGGATGATAATCCTTCACCCATCCCTGCAACCAGCAAAGCAGGAAGGAAGCAAGGTCGACCACACACTGCTAAAGCCGGCGGGGAAAAATCTGGGATGCCTCCGCTGCAGCGAGACGTGTCCGCTGGCAGAGATTTCTGCCTAATGCTACTTTACCAGTCAGGAATTTGGTGGCTTAGATCAGCTTTGAAATTATGTTATGGGCGACAGCATCTTCCCACCCTGGTACGAGACACCCCTGCAAAAAAATGAAAGGCCAGATCCTCGCGCATGGATGCCCGCAGTGAATGACGGCCGTGGAAGGTACCATGGGTTTGGCATCTGGGAAAAGGATTGGCTTACTTACATGGATAAATATGGATTTAGGAAAGACTTTGTGTGGACTATCTTTTTCAAGAGCTAGGTTGGGGTTTTATCTTCTTCTCCTCCCCCCTCGTTATTTATAATCTCGGTCTCCGTTTATCCACGGCCTAATCTCTTTGTGTACACAGCCCTCATCCGCAGCATCCCAGAGCGCTTCCTCTGACCAGGAACCAGCGGCCAAGCGCAGCCCTGGGCCTCCCACGCGCACTAGACCGGGATGCAAAAGCCACAATCCCCTTCTGAAGCTCGTGGACAACTTCCAGCAGAAGTCCACAGCAATTCCAGGGTCCTTGCTCGTGGAAGAGTTTCCTCCAGCCCGTCCGCAACATTCCTGACCACGTACATCCCTCCCAGATGCTCTGCTGCTTCTCCAGCAGGTCATAAACATCAGCCTCCCATCCCATGCACACCTAGAAGCAGGATTCTGTTTCAGTTCTGTTTCAGCTGCATTTCCTAAATTAAGCTCTTTTCACTGCTCTTTGGGAACCCTCTTGATCTCCCCACTCCTCCAAAGTGGATGGATCCCGAGCAGATTGAAGGTGTCGGACTCACTTATAGCCAGAAAACCCATGGAAAAGAAAAACCAACTGTGGCATTGGATGTATCACAAAATCCGCTTCACTGGGGAAGGGAGCAGAGCACCTGCTTGTCCCCTCAGCCTCATGTCCTTCACCAGACCACGGAAAATTCCTGGTTGAAGGCAGGATATTGATTTGTTGGCCACCGAGTAATAAATTTATGGCCAGAAATAGAAAAAAAAAAATCCTTATCCTGGGGGAACAGCCACTTCTTCCTTTCCATTGGCTTAAAAAGGTGGGCGTGGGGTACCATGGGTGGCAGGATATGGCTGCATAAATCCATGTGGAAAAGCATCCTGAGGTACATCTAACCCAGCTGGACCAAGGGCAAAAAGAATTACAACTGAGAAGGTGTGCAAGGGGCTGGGACCGGAAAACTTGGGGCTAAAGCCTAAGAAAGCCTGGAAAAGTTAAATTAAAGCCTGCTTGGGATTGACACTAAAATCAGAGTGGCTCTGGGGAAGAAAATTCCTCAAAACTGTGCCACAGCAGAACATGGATCAGCTGCCAGTCACTTCCAGCACCCCTTTGCTCACGATGCCAAAGGGAATGAGATCTGCAACGGAACCTGTGCGCTTCAAATCCAGGTCTCTGCTCCAGACTCAGCACTCTTTGCTGGGTCTATAGGAAATGCCTTTAAAGCTTCCAAGCCTGCCCAGCGTGATCTGTGTCCCAGAGAAATGTCTGCGAGTTTACAGCCTCAGCCCATTCCCAAAAGGATGCTTCGAAAGGTGTGGATTACATGCTGAAAAGATTTAATTCCTATATGTAGGCAAAATATGTATTTCTAGCTGTGCTGCTCTATCATTTCTGCTTGTACAGTAACACCAGGCGCTGTATAAAAAGAAAGGAATGCCAAATTGTTTGTGCTGGTGGCAAAAATTGGCTTGAGGAACTCCCAGAATAGAGCAACTAAAAAGGAAAGATGTAAAAAAAAAATTTTTTTAAAAGGCACAAAGTAAGACATTTCTTCCAACCCGGCAGTAATTTTAAGTGGTTGCAGGAGAAAACAGCAAACGCTGGCATCTAAAACAAGATTTAAATTGGCTCAAAGGAAATCTGAAGGGCAACAGGCCAAGGGTATTAAAAAATAAGCACTTCCCCAAGCATATCAAAGGTAGGAAACCCACAGGCAGAGCAGATGCCGGGGATAAGGAGGTAACAGAGCCATTTAAAGGAATTAAAGTGCTGTGGCAGCAAGTTATTGATGCTGAACTGTGCTCAGAAAGCCAAGATCCTCTGAGCCCTTGAGTGATTAGAAAAAAAAAAAAAAAAAGAGACGTCCTCCTGCCAAAAGATGCTTGGTAGGAGCCACACTGCAGCTCACAGTGATTTCAGGAGGTGCTCGAGCTCACACAGCATCATTTAAGGGGTGGGAAACACAGAGGAAAAGTTCCTGGAGCAGTCCCAAGGTAAAATATGGGTGGGCAAGGATGGAGCAGCATCACCATGAGTGTGGGTCCCCATCCAGGAGGCTGGGCAGGAGGCAGCTCAGGCACAGGACTGGCAATTATTCCAAGCTTTTTAAATCAATATTGGTGCACAGACTACACTGATGGAGTAGGGATGTGCCATATGGGGAATGGGGACCTGCTGTAGTCCAGGGCTAAAGGCCCTGGCACAGACACCTAAAACACCACCAGAAAGTCAAGTTTCAGGACACCACGATTCACCTCTTCAGAGGAACCCACACCAAAACACGGGCACCGCACACAAACCCTCGCGCCAGCCTCCAGCTCACCAGCCCGTCGCAGTTGCTGATGGCCACGGTGGCTCCAGGCATCCCGGAGATGTCACCGGTGAAAAGGCACCGCTGCTGGAGGGGTTCCCGGAAAAGCACCTCGAAATCCTCCTGCCACTCTGCCACGGCTCCCGGTGGCACCAGGCGGCGGTTGGGCCTCAGCCGGAGGTGCAGCTCCTTCCCAAAAACCGTGACGTTGAAGTAGAGCAAGCGGCGCTGCGGGGACTCATCCGGGGGGCTGCGGGGGACGCGGCGGCGGGACGGGGCGGGGGGACAGGCGGGCTGGCCGAGCCCCGCCGCCGCCTCGCCGGACACCACGTGCGACAGGAAGCGACCCCGGCAGTCGGTGCTGAACGGGACGATCACACCATACTCGCTGAGTTTGCCGGACAGGAGGAGCTCTGCGGAGACAGCGCCGAGGGAAAGGGCCGTGGGCACGGAGCATCCCGCTCGGGCGCCGGCACCGCGGTGGCCAACCCAGCCGGGGGAGCCTTTGGCCAGCACCGCCGGAGCTCGGCAAACCCGACAGCTGCTTTTCCGTCCCGACCCTGCTCCGCTTTTGTAGTTTTAAGCGGGTGCGTCCAACGTAGCAGAAGGAACTCGAGCTGACGTCCCCTCGCA
>VYZT01065357.1:49074-81130 GCA_013400735.1 Pomatostomus ruficeps
GCCGCCGGCGCTCCCGCCGCCGCCGCTGCCGCTTCTGCCGCCTCCTGGGCGGCGTGGGGCGGGCCAGGGGCCGGGTCTGGGCCAGGGTGTGGGAGGTCGGGCTCGTTTTAATTAAATTTCTCCGAATTTTTCAAAATTTTTAACGTACTTTTTCTTATTAAGCACGAGGTGAAAAGGAAAAAAAAACCAACAAACCAAAAACGTTCTCGCGTTGCGTGTGGATCGTTCTTTTCTTGGAGATTAAAAAAAAAAAAACAAAAACGCCTTTTCGGGCAGCCCTCCCTCCTTCTTTTCCTCCCTCCCACCATCCCGCCTCCACATCCCTCCCCGCCCCGCGGCCGCCCGGCTCCAGCGCTGCCCGAACAAAGGCCAGGCGAGCCAGGAGCTGGGGAGCCCCCTCCCAGCTCTGCCCGTCTCCCCAGATCCCACCTCTCGGCCCCTCGCTGGAGCGGGACCCCGCGCGGAGATGCTCCATAGGGAGAGCCAAATCGTCTCCCAGCTTAGAGCGCTGCCGCCGCGTGAGTTGGAGGTAAACATCCTGTTTGGAAACATCTGGGATGTTTTCCAGATGTGGAAACATCCCTAACAGAGAAATTGGAGGTGTCCCATCCCTGGAAGTGTCCAAGGCCAGGTTGGACACTGGGGTTTGGAGCAACCTGGATAGTGGACGGTGTCCCCGAATGTGGCAGGAGGTTGAAAAAACATGAGTTTTAAGGTCCCTTCCAACACAAACCATTCCATGATTCCATTTATTTTTTCTTTCTTCCCTCTCCTGTTGTTAGGGGGAAACAGATGGAAGGAGGTGCTGGCCTTGTTTCTGGATGCCATCTTGCTGGCTCTCCAAGGAAAACCCACACCCCTTGGGTTTTCCAAAGGGCAAAACCAAAGTTCCGGAGCTGGGACCGCAGAGTTCTGTACGTGCTGTGCTTCCTCAGGCTCCTCCTCCTCCTCACCACCCTGACAAGGGGCAAATAAATCACGTACTGCCCTAAAAGACTCGACAGAATTCAACCAATCCAGCAGCATGGTAAAAGGGCTTCCCACATCATAGAATCATGGAACGCTTTGCATTGGAAGGGGCTTTCAAGATCATCTTTTTCCACCCTGTGCCACGGGCAGGGACACCTTTCACTATCCCAGGTTGCTCCAGGCCCTGTCCAACCTGGCCCTGGACACTTCCAGGGGTGGGGCATCCATCACCACAGAGGAATGTACCTCCTGGCACCGTTTCCATCTGCTGTGTCCAGCTATTTTTTTCTTCTGGAGAGGACTCCAAGGCCAGCTTCAGGGAGAGGGTTGTGCTGCAACACCAGTAACACCAGTTGTGCTAGTTGTGCTTGGATTATACCCCCCTGGGGCCCAGCGGGGTTTGGGGTACGCTGAGCAACCCAAAACTTGTCCCAAGAGGTAATTCCTGCCTTGAGGAACTTGTCATCCAGGATGCCACAGAGGCCAGAGCAAGAGGGAAAAGGCAAGCAGGGAAAACAACGTGCCAGCCTGCAAGCTTTCCATCAGGAATTAGGATTCTGGGTTTGGATTTCCTTGGTAGGACCTCAGCTGGAGCTTTGTTCCCAAGCCATCAGCAATACCAGGAATGATAGGAAAGGATCACCATTTGGAAAAAGCCACCTTTGGAACGCCCTGCTTACCTCCGCTGCGGGTGTGAGAGAAGTGCCAGAAGGAGGATCCAGACGTGGGGATGGGGAACCCCTTGGAGATGGTTCTGCTGCAGCCATTTCAGGTGAAGCGTCGCTCTGGGGTTGTGTTATCCAGAAGGAACGCTGCCAGAGGAGCGTGGAGAGCCTTGCCTTCCAGCCGGGTGACTGGGTTCAGTTTGGGGACAAAGAGGAAAAACTGAGGCCTCGGTGATCAAAATCCAATCCAAAATTCCCTTTTGGGTAGAGCCACAGCATGCCTCCCAAAGGAGAGACGAATACACTTATTTCAAGTAAAGAATTTTAAGCTGGAAGGAAAACAGATCTTAATTGCCAATTTAAGTCGTTGCATGCTTCTGTTTCTTCATGCAACCTATAATTAAAGAGGAGAACTGATCTGCAAGAGACTTTTTGCAGAAAAGATAGAAAAAGAATTTGTGGTCTGAGCATTTTGTGTGATTGCAGAAGACACGCACCTGCTGGAGTATCAAAGCTGAAACAAGCCCTTATTTTGACTGAATAGATTTATGATGAACCATGTCATAAAGGGCATTCCCTTTACTAGTGAAGAACAGCTCTGCAAACATCATTTAATTACTGTTTTTCAGAGACAAAGACTATTTCTTCATCCGCAAGATCTGTGAACTCATCCAGTCCCTCTAGACCTTTATGCTCCCCTGATTTTACCAAATCTCTGCCTTGAGCAGCATAAATCTGGCTGAACGACAATGGTAATGATCTGACACGCAACTTGCCCCATTTATTACCTTCTAAAGATAATACTTAAATAGGTTTGGGTACCTATGACATGCTGGACATGGTGAAAAGATGACTTCCAAGGGGATCTCTTGGGCTCCCAGATGACAAGATGTTAGTTTGTCACCCACACAGTGACACCAGCCCTTCCTGTTGGTCTTACCTGCCGGAAATATGAAATGATTAGTGGGGATTTTTGTGTTCTCTCTATCAACACACCGTCATTTAAGTCAGAAAAATTTGTTCATTCCAGTATTTTTCTTCCCAGTTCTTGTCAGGGAGGATGGAGGGCGAAGGAGCAAGGCAACTTCCCTTTGTCCTTTCCCTCCTGTCTTTCCCCTTTGCTTTGGCCCCTCTGTTCTCCTCTTTGTCTCCTGGCTTTGCCTTTCCAAACCCTTCACTCTGTCCCACCCTTCTCCTCGACTTTAGGCTTAACCTTTTCCTTTCCGTTTTGGAGTTCAAATGGCGCCTTTTCCTGTTTTTCCCCTCCCCGGGTGCTATTTTATCTCGTGCCCCCATTTTCTCCATGGATAATGCACTCTGGAATTCTTTATGATTCAAGGCTTCCCTCTGCAGCCTTGAGATTTACCAGTGACATGGGGTTGGGGACTTTCCCATTTATTAGGTGACCTCTAGGCCTGGGGAGGAGCAGTTTTTCTTTCCAGCTTCCAGAGACGAGAACTGACAACAGCTGCTGCTTTCAAAACCCCGAACCAGGCTCCTTTTCCTCCAGGAGGCTCCAGCCAGTATTCCCAAAGCCTGATTTTCATCTGGCAGTGCCAATTTCTGGCCATCCTGGAGTGATGCGGTGTCCAAGCCCTGCTCATCCCACCAGGTACCACTCGGAGCCAGAGCCAGGTGACATGTCCCAAATCCCCACACGGAATGGTTACCCTTCACCAGCAGTAGATGCAGCTATTGGCCCCTAAATACAATTAATCTTGATTTTGAGGGTTGGAAAACCCTTCACAAAAGGCTGGAAGTATTTCTTACAAGAAAAAAAAAACCAAATCCACTTAATTGAATTTATTTTTGTGCCTTTATGGGCACTGGCTGTTTTGCTCAGCTGTGCAAACCTCCTGGAGGGGAGGGCATTAAGGCTAATAAAATCATATCAATCTCCACCAATTACCGAAACTGGGTTTGCTGCCCATAATATCGTGACTTTGTGAGCCAGGAGCTCAGGATCTACCAGAGAGAGAAGCCAGGGCTGTATTTCCAGCCCCAGCTCACCACATTTCTTCTTCCCAGAGATTTAAAACTTCTGTTTGTTAATCCAAAAGGCTCTGAAACAGCTGCCCCTGCACTCAGGTTGCGCAACCACCCCCTCACCACGGGCTGATTTCTGGCAAGAAGTGGCCAAAATTGCAAAAAAATTTTAAAGAAGGGGGGAAAAAGTGCTTTCCAGCTGTTTGGGTTAGTCTGAGGTTTTAAAAGCAGCTGGAAGAAGGCAGGAGAAGCACTGGGAGGGAGGGATGGATTAGCATCCTAGGCACGGGTCAAATGGGCAGGGGGCACAGCCAGGGATTTTACCTGACATTCCATCCCCATCCAGGTGCAAGGTGTCCATCCATGCCCGGAGCAAGGCAAGGCTCGGTTAGGGAAGCATCCCAAAGCCCGTGCGGGGAGCTGGAGCCTCAGCAGGCTCCAATGGCACGCTGCTCTCCGAGGGGAGCGATGGGAGCAGGAGCACCGCGGGCTGTGGGTGAGCGAGCGTGACCTCATCCCTCAGACACGCCGAGCTGCCCCGGGATTAGACCGGGGAACAGCCGCTGCCGGAGCACCGGGGCAGCAGGGCAGGGAAAACCCCCCCGAGCATCTCCCCCTCCCTTCCTACAGCAGCCCCTGGCCGAAACCACCCCTTTTCCAGGGTTTCGGCTCTTCCCGGGGGGATTTTTAGGAGCCCTGCTGGAAGACCACCAAGGAGAGTTACAAAGCTGTTGTGCTCGTCCAGGAGAGGAGCAGCAGGAGCACAAGCCCGGCTCTTGGAGGCAGGGAGGGAGCTGACAGACACATCATCTGGTCTCCGGCTGCCCCGAGGCACGATCATTCCTGGCAGATCTCTCCCTGATCCCTACTTTACGACCTCCAAAGATGGAAGGAGCCTCCACAAGCCCGCAGGAGCTTTTTTTTTTTTCCTTTTTTNATGTCTTTCTTGCTTTTCTTGTCCTGGAAACTTTTTCCCCCTGGTTAATCTGTCTATTTCTTGCAGCTGCTTACACCAAGGAGGTTTTGTGTCGTTTACTTGGATTTTCGTGGCTTTCCTACAGCCCTTTCCCTACGTACAGATATCTGCTGTGCCCTCTGATCTCCTCCAACCTCCCCCTATTCAGGCTGGTGCTTTCCGAGCTCGTGGTGCACCCGGAATAAAATCCAATTAGCAGCCCTAATCCTCCATGAAGGTCCAGGGATGCAATATAAAGGCTTCTGGGCTTTTCCTCCAGATTTGCACAAGCAGAGCTATGCCTTGCACACCCCTCAGGTCCCCTGGGCACTCCTTGCACAAACTCAGAGCTGCAGGTTTGGCCTGGGGAAAACACTAACCCTGATACATCCTGCCACCAGACTCTGCCTGCCAGCATCCCAAAGATTTTGGGTGCTGTCACCAAACCAAGTGACAACGGCAGCCGCCGGCAAAGCTCTTCCACGAGGCGCCAAACACACTGGAATCAGCACAGGGCTTTAAAGGTGAGACTTCACTGAAGCTGGAATATCCATGGGTTTGTACGGATGTAGCACACAATGCTGGGGATTCCTGGGAGGACCCAGGCTCCCAATGCCTTTCTCCAGGACTCAAATGAGACAGCTGGGTGTGCAAAGTGGCCGATCCAGCCGGGGTGGGAAACCACCTCTTCCTACCCTCTCCCCATCACCAGCTGCTCTGCATCCCACATCTCCAGAGGCTGCCGTCCTCTCTGCTTCCTCGGGGAGCCCAGCGTCCCACATGAGGCCATTCCCCTGCAGCCAAACCCCTGGAAGCAACTGGACAGCAAAGATGTTACTGCAGGATGTTGGGAATAGCGCAAGGATGATGGCAAGAAACCTCTGGAGAGTTACAGACTCCTTTATAGGCACATCCTGGTGGGAAGGGAGCTCAAATCTTACCAAGGCTCATCTCCCGATGGCACCTGGCCAATGTTTTTTGGGATCAGAGCCCTGTGTTCAGCCGGATCCAAACAGAAGCCTCTATCCCTCATCCCACCAAACTGCATCATGCTGTGCCTCTGAGCATTGTTTCTCCTCAGCGACAGCTGCATCTGCAAATTCCTGCAAGATGTTTGCCTTGGCAACCTTGCTGGGAGGTTTTCTAGGGGCTGGGAGTCCCCCCTCGTTCCCTTGCCCACCCAGGGATGAGCAGAAAAGCTCAGGAACCCAAACGGTAAAGCTGGAAAAGGGATAAATGAGCCAGAAAGTGGAAGCCGACGCCGGTCCCGGCTGAGCTGCAAGTTAAGGGATGGTGAAACAAGGTCAGCGAGATTTATACCGACAGCCTTGGATGGCTTCCAGCCCCTACTGTCAGCGGCAGAGGCTTGGAAAAGAGGAGGGAAAAAGTTGCTCTCCTTCTAGGAACCACGTCGTAGAGAGAGCTCCGCCGGCGTGGCTGGGTCCTGACGATGGGAAAGCAGAAAAAAATCCCCAAAAATCCTTGTTTGTCTAAGTGCAACGCAAGGCGCAGCAGAGCTGCAGCAGATGTTGAACCCCAGGTCAGCAGCACCTCAGTGGGACTGAGGCAGTGGCCAGGGTGAGGGGCTCCTGCTGCCACGGGTGGAAACGCAGGGAACCGTCCTTCCCAAAAACACAGAGCCTTCAATCTCCCCGATGGCTGATCCAAGAGCAATGCGTGCACCCGATCCATGGGATCCACCGGGGTGTTAAAGCCTCTCCGTGCCGGAGCTTGGACCAAAGCCGGGACCAAAATCCCACCAGCATCACTCCCGCTCCGGGGCTTGGCACAGCCTGGCCACAGGCCTGACTGGTGGGAGACGTCCATCCCTGCTGCCTTGGCATTCCCAGCCCTTCCCTTGCTTCTTTTCCCTGCTCACACACAACACAAACTAGGTTAACCTTGGCCAGCATCCCCCCCAGAGGAGCCTTACCCTCTCCACACATTGACCACCTTATTAATTTTTTATCATCCTCCTGCTAGAATTAAGCTTACTGCCATGTAAACCCCAAATCCTTTTTTTTTTTTTTTTTTTTTAACCTCTTAATTCAAACTCCTGAGCATTTCCCAGTCCCCAGGGTCTTGCTCATCCCCTCAGCCCATGGATATTTTTTCGGCATGACCCCCACCAGCCGGCGAGTGTTTTCGAGTGAATCTCTTTGTGCCCCATCTCCTCTTTTAGCTCGAGCTGGGGAAAATGAATTTTTCATTTGCTTGGGGCCAGAAGCACCCTGAGGTGGTGGAGGGCGGGAAAACAGATGCTTTTTTTCCCTTTCCCCTGCAATATTCATGGAAGAAAAGTGAGAAATAGAGGAAGAAAATCATTCCAAGCCCGGGGGCTGTGGTTTACACACATTTCGCTGCAAGAAAAGAGCCAAGCCTGATGTTTTGCATGATGCCCGTAGTTTTCAGAGCCTTGGAAAACCTCCCCTCGCTGCCACCCTTTACACAGGTGAGCATTTCCATTGCTCTTCTGGGCTCAGCCAAAAATCCTCCCTTTTCTGCACCCTTTCAGCCCGTGATTTATTCCTGCCTCTGCTCCCCAAAACAACAGGGCCTTGGCTGTGCCTGGGGGTCCAGTGGAGCTGGGAGGGTGAAAACGGGGAGAAAGGAGAGTTTGTGGTGCTCGGAGGTCTGGTATTGTGCCTGTATGGCTTTTATTTTTAGTTTTTCAAGCCCTGGCTCTGCAAAAGCATCTTAATTACTATTCTTCAGCTGTAAAATGAAACCCAGATGTGCTCCCTTCGCAGAGGTTTCGTCGGGGGGTTCTGCTGGAGGGGGACATCCCAGCAAGGAAAACATGGAAATTATTATTATTATTATTAATATTATTTTAAGAGCTCTTATGTCCAGAGCTATTTGTGGTGGCCCCAAGCCAGCACATGCCTCTTCCCCACTGCTGTAAATAGAAATTATATCACCCCCAGCTCCAAACACCCTTAATTTTCACCAAAATCAAGGGGGAACACTCCTGAGCTGGGCCTTGAAAAGCTGTTGGCTGTGGGACTTGAGTACAGTTGGCAGAGCTGCCACAGCTGGGCAGAAAAATAGGGCAAAAGGGGATTTTTTTTTTAGGGAAAAACACAGCCCTGAAGCCCTGATAGCCGCAGTGATTTGGCTGGGGCTGTGGCAGGTTTCCCCTTGCAGCCCCACGTGCCAGTGGAATATTGGCTCCTCAGCACATTTTCCCTTTTGGATGGATGAAAAACATAAAGACACACGAAGTTCAGCTTCCAAGGATTTCTACTCACCCATAAGAGGAGGAGGAGGAGGGATAAAATCCGTGGCTGAAGTCAGAGCAGCCCTGTTCCTTTTACCTCTGTGAAGCCCAAAGAGGGGTCCCTTTGCCAGGGTCCTTGTCTGATGCAAAGATGCAGGAAGGGAGAATCTGGCCAAGACCAGCTGTATTTTTGCACCTTTTGGAGTAAAAAAATATTTATAATCTTGAAAGGAAGGGGATCTCCCCTGCCGATTTATTTGGGGAGAGTTTCACAGAGAGATGCTGGGGCTGGGATAAAGTTTCTTGCCACCTTGTCACCCCCCACACAGTGGATTTATATATTTATTTATTATCGATATAATTATTCTCCCAGAAAAAAAAAAAGTTTCTGGCAGAAAGCTTTGCTTTCTCTGGAAGGAGGCAGCCGATCCAAGGGTACACGTGGTGCAAAGCTCCGCTGAAATATTCCTCACACCGAACAAGCTCCATCCAAAGGCAAAGGCTGAGCGGTGAGAAAGCAGCTCTGCAGCCCCATCCTCGCAGCAGGAAGGAATTTGGGGATACCTCCACTTCCCAGGCTGATTTTGACCTTGAATTCCCCATGGATCAAGTCACAGGGGTTTTATTCTGTTCCAGAGAGATTTTTCTCTATTTTTTAAGGAGTGTTTTATATTTAAATACGTTTTAATAGGGATTTAAAAAACAGGTTTTGTGCCTGTATGAACAGCAAATACAATTCAGCCACTGGTTACGGGTTAATCATGCCTCAATTTATGAAATTTTTTAATTATACCCTTAATCATGACCTTTGCTATGAGACACGAACACGAGTGCAGCACATCTGCTGCAGGGAAAAACCTGGAAAGGACAGATCAGCACACCCCAAACCCTCAGGGATGGGGAAGGCAAAGAGAAGCATTAATAATCCGTTAATTAATTCTCCATGTAAAATATAATCTCATTAGGCAGTGGCCCAGCTACAAGCAGCCCCATTGCCGTGTTACCCCCATGCTGTAGCCAGAACAAAGCCCCAAAAATGGGTGATGGCACCCAGAGCTGTAGGGATGTCCTGTGTCCCCACAGAAATGAGATGCAGACCCGGGATCAACACCAACAGAGCAGGAAACCAGCCACAGATCCATGTCTTCTGCCCTGAAATCAATCCCTTAGGATTGCTGGCTGGGATTTAAATATTTAAATTTGAATAAATTCAATCTCTACCCCAAAATAACCTCAGATCTCCTCGGCTGTATTCCCACACTCCGAGCCCTGAATGAGGTGAGGAAAGGGGAGAATTAGGAGTTAACTGAGGGTCAGAAACCTGCATAAAACCAATTTTCATGAAAATCAATAAAATTGATCAACGAGCTCTTGGGTTTTTAATGTAAAAACTTTGTAAAAACCACACTTTGAGGTTTTTTTAGATATTTTGGTCCACACACCCTCTTGCTGGTGCTTCCCTGGGAAGAAGTGCTGCTCCTCCAGGGAACAGACCCCAATGAGAATGCAGGTCAGCTCATTAACCCCATCTGATTAATTGATGCTTTTTACCCCCCTGCCATGGCACACCTTCCACTAGACCATAGTATTGAATATTGAATATATTGTAAATATATTGATTATGAAATTACAATATTGAATATATTTACAATTTTGAATATATTGTAAATATATTCAATATTGTAAATTCTACATAATAACAACCATGTTATTATGTAGAGTTTACAATATTGAATATATTTAATATTTTTAGAATTCACATGGTATAGAATAATTCTAGAACGTGTATTTTATATATCATTATATGACTCTGTATGATAGATAAAATCTGTGTATGCATATATTATGTGTACACAGTATATATAATAAAATGTATGCTATAAAATAATATATAGCATTTAAAATAATTAATAGGCACTCAATAGTGATTCTGTATTTTAGATATATATGATCCATAACCCCTTGTTCGCTTTGTCTCTGGCTGGGTCCTTTCAGAATTGCCGATCTTTTTCCCTCAGAGCAGAAAATCCAGGCCATTCAGAGCCAGGTTTTAACTTCTCATCTAAGAGAGGGATCTGGGTTTCTGCCTCCCCAGCCTGGGGAAAAAGAAGAAATAAACACAGCACGGTTGATTTTTCACATTCAAACACATTCCCATCTCCCAGGATTTTTTTTTTTTTTTCCCAGGCAATTGCTTTAGGCCTGCTTTGGAAATGGCTCGTTAGGACGGTGGGAAAGCGAAAGGGAGCCTTTGAGCCCCTCGGACCAGGTGATGCAAAGTTCCAGCCTTCATTACCAAGACTAAAGAGGCTGGGATTTCCTAAGCAATTAAAAACTCTGCCTAATTAAGGCACGGTTAATAGGCAGGACACCCAAGGGTTGGTGCTGGGGCAGGAGAAGGGGATGGATTTGCAGCAAAAGAGCCTGCAGGTAATTGCTGTAGTAAGGCAGAATAAATGGAAATGTGAGGATAGAGAGGATGTGCTCCGTTAAAAACTAAGAGGGGAAAAAAAAAAAAGGAAAAGATGGCATCAGCAGCCTCTTGAAATCGCCAAATCAACTGTCTGACTGCATCAGCAGCAAGTTATCCAAACACTGCAACACTCAGCGAGGGGCAAAACGTTCAGGCAGGTATTTCGGCCTGAAGAAAGAAAAAAAATTCAAAAAGCAACACCACAAATGTGTGGCTAAGCCCAACAAAAAAAACTGACGGGCCCCTTGGGAACTGGGTCTGTCACAGCCAAGGCTGAAGAAAAAGCAGCACTTTGCTATTTTAAAACACTGTTTTTCTTTCCAGCCTCCACCTTTGAATTTCTGCCACCTCCCGCCACTGGCAGCAGATGAAAGTGGCTGCTGGGACAGACGGAGTGTGTGCTCCTGCTTTTGTGCTTCCCACACTATTCTCTCCTCCCTCCATCCAGGCAGGAGCCCAGCGACTTCCCCCCGGCCCCCCAAGCTCCTATCACCCCGCTGTGAGGCAAGGGGGGCACTGGAACCCCTCATTTATACGATCTCTTTTGGACTAATTACAGTTTTGACTCTTTTCTTTCTCCTTTCCTTACAAAACAAAAAACCTCTGGCACTGATTTTGCTTTTAAGCCTTTGCTGAGCAGCTCAGCCCCCTCAGCACCACCTTGGTCAGGGCAGGGGGAAGCGGGACCCCAAAACTGGGTATCAGAGCTGCCTTTCCCCCCGATGCATCCACGACTAAAAAGAGTTGGGAAGAACCAACAGCTCTGCCCAAACCTTAAAAATACCCAGGTTTGAAGTGACTGGGATTTCTGGGAGTCCTAATTCTGGCTGCAAGTGTTTATGGTTCCACATATACATGGAGCCTTAAGTATATAACCATACATATACATATATTTATGTGTCTATGGATACGTGTATTTGTGTGTTTATGCACATAAATACACGTCTGTGTGCATAAATACATAAATTTGTGCGAACGCTGCACTGGGTCAGGGAGAAAGCGAGGGAGGTCTCGATTTTTAATTTACAACATTTTTATTGCGTCCAAAAAGAACCCCAGAAATTGTCCCATCCTAAGGCAGCTTTGAGGCTCGCCCCTCCCTCCCCACACCCTCGGATTTTGGGAAAACAGTCTTTTTTTTTTTTTTTTTTTCGCTCTTCCCCACCCCAGAGAAAGCAGCAGGGATCCCCCCCGGCGCTACACGAAGTCCCCACGGAAGGGGCGCGATGTGGCCCCCTGCGCCTGCCAGCGGCCCCGCAGCGTGCACAGGGCTTTGCCTTCCAGGCTCTCCAGCTCCGGGAATCCCAGCTGGTTCAGGACCTCGTAGATCCCAGCCACGGCCGCCACCTGGGAACAGAGGGAGAAGGAGGATTACATTCCCCTCCCACCCTTCCCATTGAAGATGAGTGGGGAGGAAGATCCCCAGCATCCCCCTCACCCCGGTACCACCCCCTTCAGCTCCTCTAGCCTCTTTCCAGCCCCAGCTTATCCATTTTCTAAGCCTCTTCCTTGCTGCTGGGGTCAGCCATCACAGGGTTTGTTGGCTTTGGCACCCTCCTGCCAAAAAGCTACAATGGCGCCTTGTTTTTGCTAAAAACGCAGGGATTATGCAGCGGAAAGGGGCACTCCGGGGGTCAAAGGCTCCTTGTATCCACAGGTTGGGTGTATTTCCCTCCCCTCCAGCAGACGGAGGGAGCGGGGGCGGGAATGTAAACCCCACGAATTGGAGATGTGGCATTAAAAGAGGCAGCACCAAAAGCAAGAGGCGGCACCAAAACAAAGACGCTGCATTAAAAGATGCTCCAGCAAACGGGAGGGGACAGAGGGCAGGTGTAAATCCATGCGCTGAAAATGCAGCCCCAAAAGGTGCCGATTTAAAAGGTGCAGCCCCAAAAGGTGCTGATTTAAAAGGTGCAGCCCCAAAAGGTGCAGTGCCAAAAGTGCAGCCCCAAAAGGTGCAGCCCCCAAAGGTTGCAGCCCCAAAAGGTGCTGATTTAAAAGGTGCAGCCCCAAAGGATGCAGCCCCAAAAGGTGCAGCCCCAAAAGGTGCTGATTTAAAAGGTGCAGCCCCAAAGGATGCAGCCCCAAAAGGTGCTGATTTAAAAGGTGCAGCCCCAAAGGATGCAGCCCCAAAAGGTGCCGATTTAAAAGGTGCAGTGCCAAAAGGTGGAGCCCCAAAAGGTGCCGATTTAAAAGGTGCAGTGCCAAAAGGTGCGGCCCCAAAAGGTGCAGCCCCAAAAAGTGCAGTGCCAAAAGGTGCAGCCCCAAAGGATGCAGCTCCAAAAGGTGCAGCCCCCAAAGGATGCAGCCCCAAAAAGTCCAGCATTAAAAAACCGCTGCATTTCACCGCACATCTCCGGCATCCGGCCAACAGCAAACATCCCAAATCTCCACAAAAGCTGCTCCAGCCCCGGCGGCAGCCGCCGGGCAATGCAAACAGCGGCATAACCGGGATGCCAGCGAGGGGCGGGCACCGGCGGGCACCGGCAACCCCGCTCCGGCTCCAGCTCCGCCCTTTCATCTCCTGCCCGGCAGATCAAAGATGCCAACAGGAATTAGCGGCGCCGGCGGACGCAAGGGAAGGGATTTTGGGAAATTTGGAGTTGAGGGTTTTTCCCACAATAGCCCCGGGTAAACCCGGGAGGAGGGAGAAAAACTGCATTGTAATAGAAATAAAAGATGAAAATGATAAAATCAATAAGAACAAGTGAAATTATAGGGTACGTCAGTAGAAATAACGCAACAAAATAACAAAAATTGAGATTTAAAAGAGTAAAATACAGTCACAAGATAAAAAATGTAAATGAATAAAAATAAATTTGATATAATTATAATAGTAGCATTATTAAAATTGCCATGTCCCCAGCTTTCCCTTCTCCCCTCTGATTCTTCTCCCATTCAGAATAACCCTCCAGGCAGCGGCACACACACCCCTATGCCCCCCACCCCATTTTTACCACCTCCAAAGTCCCTTTTCCAGGGAAATCTACAGCCCACCCCCAACATTTCCATTCAAATCAATGTACCCCAAATAAATCCAGCACCTATATTCCCCCTGAGAAAGAAATATGGATAATTTAGGGTCTTTTATCCACCCTTCCCCCATTCCATAAGGATAGTTTAGGGTCTCTCACTTGCCCCCCATTCTGTTTTTCCAGCTGGTTCCCAATTCCCTCGGATATCCAGTGCCACCACCCCCATCCTCCCAGACCTTCCGTCCCCTGTGCCACCCATCCTGGCCAGGCAGGGTTGGCTGGTGGCCCCCAGCCCCAGATCCCGCAATCGCAACGAAAGCCCTGGGAAATTCAAACCAGGGGAAAAGAGCAGGTCCGGAGTGGGAGAGCTCCCCATCCATTTGCTGGGATGCCATCCCTCTCCAGAATTGCCACCAACCCGGGGAGCAAAGGGACCACAGAGGACACCCCAACAACCCCAGAAATCACATGTGAGTTAAGGATGGGTGCCTGCTTCCCAGTAAATTCCTGTATTTCCGTGTGAACACGAGGCTGAGCGGGCTGGCAGCCAGGGAAAGCCTCACCTCGCGCATCCAGAGGCTGAAGGGCCTCTGCCAGGAGTCCTTCTTCTCCAGGTGCAGGTAGGCGTTGAAGAGGATGAGGAAGATGTAGCGCTCCAGGTACTGCAGGCTCCTCAGCTGCAGCGTCCGCGTCTCCTTCTCATCCTTGCTTGACTTTCCCTGGGATGAACAACAGCCTGGCTGAGGCACCTGTGGCACCCAGGCCAGGAGAGCGTCCCAGGGGAGCTCCTGCAGCCCAGCCTCCCCCACAGTCCTGCTCTGCATCTCAGAGTTCGGTGCTGAAGGATGCACCAGGATCTCCAGTGCGAGGGAAAAGCCGCGGGAAGGGCGCGGGAAGAGGGAGGAACGCTTTGGAGACAAAAATAAACGCATCTGTCCAGCCCGCTCCTGCTGGGGCTTGGCACTCCAGGCTCTCATTTCCTTGTGGTTTCCAGCAGGTAACAACATTCCCCGAGCTCAAAAATAGGTGAGCAATGGCTAAACGTGGAGGGGGGATGCCCAGGAGCCAGGAACAGACACCCAGATGCAAGCTGTACCCCAAACCACAGGTTCCTGGAGTGCAGAGCACTTCCCCAGGGAAAAACATCTCCCTGGAAGGCATTCCCACCTGGATTCAGCCTCCATCTCCAGAGGAAGAGAAGCTCTGACCTTGGTGGCCATCACATCTCCCCTATTTCATATTATATATATTTTATATAATTATAAATTACTATTTTATATATATATATTATAAATATCTTTCATTATATTTTATATATACACTATCACGTTCATGCACTCATTATTTATATTTATTAACTGCTTCATTATATATTGTATGCAATTGCATAATAGTTTTTATTAGTATTGTTATTGCTGTTATTTTAAGAACAGACAAGTCCTGCACGCTGCCCTTTCTGGGAATTAATAAATAATAATAAATCAGAGCCCTGATCCCACAGACCATCCCAAAAAGCAGCAATTCCTCACTCTGGTTCTGCCCTTGGGAAAAGGTGTCTCCTCCACCTGTGTGTGCCAGAGAGCAGATCCTGTTATCCTGTTATTTATCCTGGTACTGTATTACCCTATTTATTTTTCATTCCATTATCCTATTATTTACCATGCTGTTACATTATCCTATTTATTTTTTATCCTATTATCCTATTATTTATAATTTTATTCTATTATCCTATTTATTTTTCTTCTGTTTCTTATCACTTTATTCTATTATCGTATTTGATTTTCTTCTATTATCCAATTTTCTTCTATTACCCTATTACTTATCATTTTATTCTATTTATCCTATTTATTTTTCTTCTATTATCCTATTATTTACCATCTTATTATCCTATAATTTACGTATCTTCCTATTTTTTCCTCCCAGTTAGGGGTGGGAAGAGGTCGGAACAAACCAAACGAAGCCCCAAAACACCTTTTCCTTCCTTTCTGTTTGCCCTAACCCTGAAAAGCATCTCCCAGCAGGCTCCCAAAACCCCAGCAATTCCCATAATTCTCTTCTCTAAGCAGCCCATCACTGAGGGAAAAAAAAAAAAACAAAAAGAAATTAAAATTAAAGTATTTGCACAGTATTTGCCTTCCCACCAGGATGCCAGCCAGGAAATGGGATACAGCCCAGGAACACCCCCATGCTGGTCCTGACATGGCCACATTCCCACAATAAAGGAGGGAAAGCCAAAATTAAATTAAAGTACTTCTCCCGAATAAAAATAAATTAATAAAGGTGAATGCGACTATAAAGTAGTTAATAATTAGTAATTGCTACATCTGCAAATAGTCAGGGCTCCAGAGGTTTTCTCTCCCAGCTCCCCAGAAAACGCAGAGGATCCCAGGAACCTGGAGGCAGATCCCCAGGAAGCTGCAGATGTTCGTGGGTGATTGAACATTTTGGTTTTCCTTTCCTCCATCGATTGTTCGCGGCCGTTAATTGAAAACATGGATCGATGGCAACCGGAGCAAGAGCTGAAGTGAGGAATTGCTGACGGGATGTGGCACAAACCATCCCAGGAATAGTGCCAGGCCCTGGGCTCAGCCCTTTCAAGGCCCCGTGATATAGCTGCACAGGTTTGAAAAATCCCAGATCTGATGAAAATAATCCTTTTTTTCTTCTTCATCAGCTCCCCAGAGGCTCCCAAGTACAACAGGGCTGTAGAGCACAGGATCAGCTGGCCACGGATGAGTCTGTTCCCAAGGACAGCTCCCCTTCCCAAAGCTGAGCCTCCTTCCCCAGCTCGGAGGAGCCAGAGGAGCCTTTGGGGCTGGAAGCGGCGTGGGACAGACCAGTCCTGCCCTCTACCGGCTGCTCCTCAAGCGATGGAAGGGATGCTGGGTGAGAGGAACGCCGGATGGGATGTGGGATGCAGGCTGGTGCCAGATGGGCAGGATTCTGGGTGGGATGCAGGACGGAAAGGGACGGGCAGGACGCGGGACAGCACAGGATCCAAGGCAGCCCTGGGCGACCATGACCACAAGAGCCCTGGCACCTCTCTGGTGACACACCAGACAGCTTCAGCCTGAGAAACCATTCAGCTACGGCAGGGCTGCTCCCAGAGCACCCTCGGGAATTGCCCAGGGCCGATGGGAAGAGGGTGGCTCACCTGCCGGTAGGTGCAGATGATGATTTCCCGGAGGTGGTAGTGCATGGGGGTCATGGTCTCACTGACCGTGTCCAGGGCCATGTCCACCTCCTTCTTCATCCGGTGACCATCCGGCAGGAGCTGGACCACCTTCATCACCACCTGGAGCACGGGCAGAAGCAGCAGGGCTTCACCAGGAGCCTCCCTCTCCCTGCCTTGTCCCACTGCCCGGGAGAGGATCTGGCCCCTCCAAACAAGCAGCTGTGGATTCAGGTAGCAGAGGGAGACTGCTAAAACAGAGCCAGGACTCACCTCAAACTCCCCTTTGGTGTATTTGGCATCGGGCACACTCACGATTTCCTCCTCACTCATCTCAGGGATGCCCTGGGGCGGCCAGAGGGGACAGGGTCATTACAAAAATGCCCAGTCCACCAGGACCCCCAGCATCCCCCACCTCCCCTTTGCCAGGCAGAGAACACCAAAATTTTACCCCTGCCTGAGGAGGGAGACACATCTCTGGACAAACAGAGAACTGTTCCAGGCCCTGGCACAGGCTGCCCAGAGAAGCTGTGGCTGCCCCTGGATCCCTGGAAGTGTCCAAGGCCAGGTTGGACGGGGCTTGGAGCACCCTGGGATAGTGGAAGGTGTCCCTGCCCATGGCAAAGGGGTGGGACGAGATGAGCTTTAAGGTTCCTTCCAACCCAAACCATTCCACGATTCCATGATCTCCCCTGCCCTTAACCCTTCATCCTGGGGTGGTTCTTGGGAAGTGGGTAAAGGCTCACCAGGGATTCACTCAGACTTCTGGAGCTCACTGGGAGTCAGGCACAGCAAGATGTCAACACACAGATGTCCACTCCCCCAGCCCACCGTGGCCCTGCCCACACTCCTTCCAACCCTCTGGCTGTGGCACATCTGCTTGGGCTCCTCAGAGCTGCCCTCGGAACCCCCCCAGGGATTATTGCAGCCCCTGTACTCACATTGAAGTGCCAGAGGGTGAGGACAGCGATGACCATGGCCGTGGTGGTCCTGCCCCGGCCACTGGAGCAGTTGAACACGAAGGCTGCCCGCGAGTCCTCGGCCAGGGCGCTCTTCATGGCCTCCAGCAGCCGGTCAAAGTCCTGTCGGGATGAAGTCAGCGGGTTTTTAGCGATGTGGGACTTCCTCACCTTGGTGTCCCCTTTGTCCTACAGCCTCCAGGCTGCAATCCCTGTTTCCTTGCTGCCAGATCCATCCTTGCCCACCTGAAGGCACACTCCATGCAGCATCTCCTGGGAATGCCCCCCTGCCCTGGCAAGCACCTCACCAGCACTGAGCCCCCGAGTGACATTCCTCCCTTAGCATCAGGGCTGGATTGGGATGGAGGCAGCAGCACCAGCCCATCCCCAGGGTACCTGCTCCTTGGGAGCGCAGAAGTCGGGGATGGGGATGCGGCGGTAGGCGAGTCCCTGGCAGGAATTCTTCTGCTGGCTGAATATCTCCTGCGTGGTCAGGCAGCTCTTGAACATCTTCATCTGCTTCTCTGTCTCCAGGTACACCTCCAGCCACTTCTGGCACTTCAGCAGGTCCCCCTTCAGGGTGGCCTCCAGTTTCTGCAGAGGATGGAGAAACCCTCACTGTAATGCCCACCCCTCCTAATTTTTGCAGGATTTTAATCCATTCTTGTAGATGCAGGCGAACACCCCAGACCGCACACAAGGTCCTGGCCACCACTTCCGCCCAGGTTCCTCTGTGCTTGATGGGAGCCCCAGGAGCATCATTTCCCACCATACCAGGCAGCTGCTCCATGCTGCTGCTGCCAGCCAAGCTCCTCCACTGCCTGTCTCTCCTGGAAATCCAGCTGGAAGCATCCACTCCCCTTTCCCCAGATGCTTTTTACCCTTGACCTCAAGGCACGTTACAAATTCCTCCAGGGCGGATCTCCGCTTTGCTGCTTTGTTCCCCAAGGAACCAGCAGCTCCAGAGGGTGAGGAACCATCAAAGCCTGTGCAAATCACCCATGAGGGTTCCTGAGAACCCCCACTGCAAGCAGCACCTCCCAGAGCTCACCTCCAGTTGCTGGGGCGAGGCAGCGGGCACAGGAATCAGCTCCTCCAGGTGTCCAGGTTCCCGCAGCGTATAGATCTGCTCGTTCCCTTCCAGGACCGCTTCCTCCCGGAGGTTGATCCAGACAATGCGGGAGTGCTTCCTCTTGGCATCCATCAGGTACCGCAGGACGCTGCCCAGGGTCTAAGGAAAGGTGGGCAAGGGTGATGGGAGGGCTGGGAGCTCCATGTGGGGTCCCTGCCCGACGTGGGATCATGTCCTCACCTTGGAGCCGGGCTGTGCCGTCCCGTAGACGGGCATTTTGGGCACCCTTCGGAAGTTGGCCACGCTCATCTCCTTGGCAGTGCTGAGCACATCCGGGCAGAAGTGCTCATCTGCCACCTGGAACAGAGCCATGTCCAGGCAATGATGCCCCTTCCCACCCTCAGGTTTGCAGCACACCACAACCCATGCTCAGGACAAGTCCCCAGACTTTTCCACCAGCAGCATCCAGGGCTCAAAGCCTCACGGCTGCGTTTCCAAAGTGGGAAGTGATCTCCTTGCAGAACAAGGCACCAACAGCCCCAGCCTCCTTCACCTCACCCAGAAACGACAGAGCTGCTGCTCGGACACATCCATGTGCACAGTGATCTCTGGCCACCCACTTATCCTCACATGGATCGGGTAGAAAGAGACCTTAAAACCATCTAGGTTCCATCCTTGCTGAGGATGCCAGCAGGACATGGATGGGAGGCCTGCCCTACACCAGGGAAACCCTTGGCTTCTCCCACCCCACCCCTCCCCTGTGAGGGTGAGCACTCCAGGAAGGTGCCGTTCCCACCCCGGCACCCCTCACTCACCAGCACTCGCATGCCCTTGGTGACGAGCTCGGCGGTGACGGTGAGCTCGGAGCAGTTCATGTCCGCCTGCAGCCGGTACAGCTCCGGGTGCCGGCACATCCACCTGCTGAAGCTGAGGGCAAAGCCCAGGGGGTACTGCCGGCGGGGGGCCGGGAGGGATGCACCATCAGCCTGGGCTGGGATCCCCCTGCCCGTGACCCCACCAAGAAAACCCGCTTGGAAAACTCAAAGGAGGGGCACAACAGAGCCAAACAAAAAGAGGGCAAGGAAGGGTTTTTTGGGTTGTTCTGGTGGTTTTTACCTGCTCGTGAAGGTAGTAGTTGAAAGCGATCAAGTAGAAATAGCGTTCAAGGCTCTGCAGAGTCCTCTGGAGGAAATACTCTTTGGTGCTGCTCCCCTGGAAGCAAAGGAGAGGGAATCTGTGATGCTCGGTGCTGACCGGTCCTGCAGCCCCCAGCAGACCAGGAGCCTGGGAAAAAGCCCTACAGTCACTCTGGGTGAATCGTTTTATTTTTTTAATGAAATATTTCCAGTTTCCCATACTAACTGATGCTCAAAGGCATAAATCCACATTTCAGCTCGAAACAAAAGTTTCCCTTTAGCACAAGGACACACTGGGAGCAGTTCCAACCAGTCCACGCCGTCACATGGATACACTGTCCGGATGGGCGATTCAAACCCAGGGGGATGGGGCTGGAAAATGCAAGGTCCTGACCCCATTCCAGCCATCTCCGTGGCCTTTGGATTAAATGCTCAGGCAGTGGCATCCCTGGGGAGAGAGGGCCCCGTGCCAGCCACACACCCTGCAATATCCTTCATTTCCAAGCGTCTCCCCTTTCCATGTCCAGAAGCATCCTGATGCCTGTGTTTCCAGCAAGGTCTCCTCCTTCTCTTCTTTATCATCACCTCCCCAATCCAGGCGTGTTCCCCACCACAGCTACCCCTTCTCAGGGAGGAAACTCAAACCCTCGGGATTTTCCATAATTCAGAAACCTCAGGGCGGGGGTTTGTACCTCCAAGCATCCCATCCAACAAATTAACCTGGCACCAGGTGAGGAACACCCAGCACGGCATCCACAAACATCCCTGGGGAACCTGTTGGAACCCACTTCCCTGGGCAGGATGGAAAATCCCGTGAGATGGGGCTATGTCCAGGGTCAGCTCGACGAGTGGGGTTTGCTCGTCCCTGACATTTTGTGCCTGACTCATGAATATTTACGTCTTCTCCACAAGAGAAAGCCGGCCTGCAGTCATTTATCAAGAGGAAAGGGAGTGGGATTTGCTCTGGAAACTCAAAACAAAGCCTGCGGGGATGGAGCCCTGCCAGGTTTGCCAGCAGCACTGACAGCAGAGCAGTGCTGCTTCCCGAGTGCTTGGATTCCTGCAATGGAATCCATCCCAGCGCTCTCACCCAAGGCAAACCTCTTAACATTCCCCTTAAACAGGCTATGGGTGGAAAGAGGAACGACCCACTCGTGTTTCAGCTGTGGAAAGCCAGGTATTGTGAGAGTCTGGCTGCTCAGCATCCCACACCAGGATTCACCTGCAGCTCTGTCACTTAAATCTCCATTTCTGCCCCCCAGATCCAGGCAGAAACCCACAGCCATCATTCCTCCACACCCAGAAAGGCCCATACTCCCCCCAAAACCAGCCAGCTCACCCGGTACCACTCCAACACAAAGAAGTCCAGGCTGGTTTTCCGATGGCTGAGCATTATCCCCTCTCCCCTCCTCATTCTCCATGTGCCCCCAGCACATTTTCCTGGCCTCTCGCCACTGTTTAAACCTGCTCTTGCTCCATAAAGACTTCAAATAAACACTCCTTGAGGCTTATTTACGGCAGTCCCCCAGCCGTTTGTTTTCCAGGAGTCCAGGATGACACGGAGCAGCTTTCCCCAGCAGGGAAAAGTCAGGGAAAGGCTTCAAGGCAATGGGAAAATCCCCTGTCCCATGCCCAAGTTTCCCCTGCTATACAAGGGAAGCTGCCAGCACATGAGCAACACCAAACGTACCCAAATCCACCCTGCCAACAGGGGAGTATAAAATTTGGGATTTGCCACTAAACACCAAAAAAAGTGACAGCAAATGCCTTATTTTCCCATCGATTAATCATTTTCATGGGGTTTTTTGCCACAGGGCATGTGGTTTGAGATTGCCCTTTACAACCAGCTCTGGCACTTCCACTCCACATTCAACATTTAAATGGCAAAATTAATTTCCAAAGAAACTGGGATCAGGGCACCACTTCCACCTGAGCATTCAACCTCCTTCCGTCACCTGGCGAGGAGCCCCCTGGTCAGGCAGGGAAGACCACAGCTTTCCAGCATGGAAAGCCACCTTGATGGCTCTTCAAAACAATGGGAAGAAAACATAAATCTGCAACTAGAAAAGCCTGACCTTGGGTGACTGTATTTGCAATGATCCCTCCCAGCTCCCAAGGACTTTTACCATCCAGGCTGATATTGATTTTCCAATTTTAGAGCTGATGAAACCAGGGCACAGCACATTATTTGCCCCCGAGGTCATCTACCAGAAGCAGCAGTGAAGCCCAAACCGGCATGTTTTCCCCCCCCAATCCCAGCCTGCTTCATTATATGGCTTTTAAAACAACTGAGAAAAAAAAAAAAAAAAAAGAGAGACTTTACAACCTTCCAGGTTTCGTATCACTGGGAAATCTCCAGCTCACAGGAAGCTTTGGCTTTCCAGAATTTACATTCTTCTCATCCCAGTGCAAAAACAGCTCAGTAAATATCCCGGTGCCAATGGCTCACATCCGAGCAATCCTCTAATTACCTGGATCTGATAGTCCTCCCCGATCCCTTCCAGCTTCTTCTTGTACTCGTAGATGGCTTCCTTCATGTCGTGCATCTCTGAGCAGGAGGCGATGGCACCATCCACCTCGGGAGGAGCATGTGGGAAATTGCTCCGTAAGCCTGGGATCCAGGAAGAAATTCCATCCCTGCCTCCCCGCCAACCTGCCGGGGGGTGCACCAGCACCCTCTTACCTCCTCCACTATCTGCTGGCCTTTGGGGACCATCTCCATGAAGGTCTGGATGACCCGGAGCCTGTCCCTAGGAGATGTTTTAGGCAGGTGGGGGACGCTGCAGTGGGAGAAGGAGGAAATCAAACCGGTCCCAGGGGGAATGGGCATCCCCCCAATCCCGCCCTGGGGGCTGCTCTGCTTACTCAGGCTTCTGGGCAGCTCCGCGGTGGTGGTGCAGGACCAGCGTGCCCATGGCCATGGCCAGGTTGGTCCTGCCCACGCCGGTCTGGCAGCCGAAAAGCAGCGCGGGTGGGGGTCTGCCGGGGTCCCGCAGCAGCAGGCTGGGGCTCTCCTGAGAGGGAGGGATACAGGGATGGATGGATGGATGGATGGATGGATGGATGGATGGATGGATGGATGGATGGACGGATGGATGGAGACCCCAGCAGCTTCCAGGTGAGCCAGGTCTGCCCCATCAGTGGCTGGGATGGAGGTGACAGCCATCCCAGGTGTGGAGGGGTGGGTGGCATCTCCCTTTTGCTCAGGGGATGGGGTGGATGGAGCAGGACAGGACAACGCGTGGCCCACCCACTGCATTCCCCTGCCCAGTGCCCTCTCCATCCACCAGCCTGCCCACCCCACCAGAGATGTTCGCAACACTCATCCCCTACCCACTGAAATTTCATCTTCCAAAATGTAAAAAAGAAAAAAAATAAAAGCAGCTCTGACATGGCAAACCTTTGCACCAAAGGCAGATCATTCCTGCCAAAGCCACTTTGGGTAGGGAAGAGCTGCCTGGAAGTGGCCAGGCATGGTCACCTCTAGACAGGGGTAGGGGAGAACTGCTGGACAACATGGACTTCTCCAGCAGGGTCCTACAGCAAGGGGAGTGGGAACGGCAGGCACAGGCATCCTCTAACAGGCAGAGTTAAGGAAAAACAGAAGATGCTCTCAGGCAGTCGCAGTCCCCGACATGGCACAGGAGCAAATCCCACCCCAAGGAGGACCCATGGATCGGGCGCTTTTCCTGGGCTCACCCTGAGGAAGTGGATGAAAGTGTCGAACTGCTTCTCCAAAGGGGCTCCCTCGGCGGGCAGGGGCAGCCGGTGGTACCTGCCGGGATGGGTCAGCTCTCGTTAGGATGGGACCACGGAGGGGCTTTGTCCCCACAACCATGGAGGAGGAGGGCGGGGGGAAGGACCTGTAGGAGGGCTGGAGGAAGATGGGTCTGCGATAGACCTCATCGGTGACCTGGATGTCCTCGTCACACTGCACTTGCACGGCATGGGGCTCGTCCCGCAGCCGCTCGATGTCGTTGTACACGTAGTAGACGCTCTTGCTCAGCTGCGCGAAGTCGTGGATCTACAGGAGACGGGAAAACGTCACAACCCCTCTGCTCATGTCTGAGCTGGCGGGATGGGCACCCTTTCCTGCCCCAGCTCACCTCCTTTCGGATGGCCAGCTCCAGGCTCTCTGCCCGTACACCCTGCTGCAAGCACTGCAGGTTCTCATGGAGGTTCTCCTTGCCCCGCGGGGTGTAGGACACAAAGTCCCCCTCCAGCCGCAGGAAGACCACGGGCTCCTCGCGGACACAGAAGAAGACACATTCCTGCAAAGAGCAGGGGAGAGGCTGTCTAAAAGCTCTCCTGGCTTTTTTGCACCCCAATTCTCACCCTCCCACCAACCTTGTGGCCTTCTCTCTGCAGCTTCTGCAGCACCAGCTTGAAGCCGTTGAGGCTGGGCTGCCCCATCCCGAACACGGCGTAACCTCCTTTGGCCTGCCGGAAGTTGGGAGCGCCGCAGCTGCCAGTAGTGTTCAAAACATCTAATTTTCCATATACATCCCTGACCATGAAGTATTTCCCCTGCAAAATATCAGAAGAGAGAAGGTGCCTTTGAGCAAGGTGGGACTTGAACACAGCTGCCTGTAAAAGTGGCTTTTTCTATGTGATCTTCAAAATGAGCCCCCCCAAAAAAACTCCTGAGGTCCTCAAAGCCCAGGCTGAAATGAGCTGGGTGACGAAGTTGGTGGCAGCAACGCTCACCTGCACCAGGTAGTGCTCCAGCGTGGCCTCGGAAATGCGTCCCACCATGTAGTTGGCCTTCAGCAGGTCGTCGTGGATCTGGAACTCCTCCCTGCAGTTGTACCTGCAAGAGCCACAAGCAGGTGGGTAAAGGAAAAAAAATAACGGCGTAGGTCAAGATTGAAAAAAACCCCAATATTTAGAGAACAGGGTGGAGAAAACCAGAGCAGGACTTACGTGATGACCACGGGCGCCACTTTGTTGGTGATGATGGACTTGGCCTTGCTGTTGTGGAGCCCCAGGGTCTGGAAGGAGTGGATGCTGAGGGAGTGCTGGTCCTCCATGCTGCCGTCTCCTGGTGCCCGGCTCTCCAGGGGGGATGCCGAGACCGCCTGCTGTGCCGCGCTGGCCGTCGTACCCATCATCCGTGGGCAGCTGTGCTGGGGTGGGGAGGCAGCAGAAGCAGCAGGGAGGAAAGGGGAAAAAAAACCCCAAAATACCAAGGAAGGAGGGGGAAAAAAAAAGGGAGAAGGAATTTATTTTTCAGCCGCTCCTGATTTAGGACAGGAAAATCCCAGGCAGGCAGGCACAGGGCAACCCCCTGCTGACAGCTGGCCAGGGAAGGAATGCTAAGCCAGCCCTTTCCATCCCGCTCCCACAAAAGGCTTTCTTCCTGCCTTCGATGCAGCTCACTCCGTCAGGGAGGTGAAAGTAGGGCTGAGGAGGGAGGAGGGGAAAAAAGGGCGAAATGCTGGAACCAGTCCCTAAAATCTGCTGAGTCAGCACATGGCACTGCAGAGGGACTCTGGCGCAGCCTGAGCCTCGTCCCCTGCTTTCCCAGCACCCACAAACCACTCAAGGATCCTTCCCTGCATGGAAAACCCTTGAACAGAGCGCACATGTTAGTGGATATTTGGTAATTTAGGGTGTAGGAGCGCACCTGGAGCAGGTCTGTGTGTGTCAGTCGGGAAGCTGCCTTTAAAGCAGACACTCATCCCCATCCCGAGGGAGCACCCGGGGCAGGTGGGGACCCCCAAAGCAGCCCCTGCTTCGTCCCCAGGGAGCTCATCCCTGAACAAGGATGGAATCTAAAGGGCCAGGCCTGGCGGCGGCCAGGAGCATCCCTCCACACTCGAGCGGTCCGGGACAATGAGCCGACTGTCTGCACCAGCCAAGGCCGGATCCTGGCTTCCCAATGAAGCGAGAAATGGCAAAGGGGCAGCCTGGAAAAGACAAAAACTCTGCCCACTCCTAACAAGACGATCCCCAGTAAAATCTCCTTTGTGCTGCATGGGAATAACCCTGGCAGCACCCCAAGGGGGACAGTACCTGCTCCGAGGTGACGCTTAGTGCTGGGAATACTGGGAATGGCTTTAACCCAGCCCTACAAATCCTTCTGGCAGCTGCTCCTCCTGCCTTACAAGCAGCGCAGGATCAATCCCTTACTGCAATCCCAGGGAATGTAATGCCCCCAGCAGCTGCGAATGCTTCAAACGGGGGGAAAAGCCTGCGGAAAATGTGCTATTTCTAGACAACCGTGCCCAGGCACACATTTTCCCCTCCTCCCCACCTTCCTTCCCTGCTCCGCAGAAAACTTGTTGCTCTACTGTGAATTTTCTGCACCATTAGGCAGCCTGGTTTCTTTCATACAAAAGAGCGGGAGGGGGGGTGAAAACCTAAAACAGCTGTTCCTTTCTCCAAGTCCTCTTAAGTGTTTCTTTCACGTAAACACTGTGAGGACAAAAATAAAGCAAAAAAAAAAAAATATATAGGGATGTTTTGAGCGTTTTGGAGCAGGCGCTTGTGGCTTTGGAGAGCTCAGGCAGCAAGCAGGAATGGGGCATCCAGCCAGGATGCTTTTTTCCCTAATTTTGCTCAGAATGGCAATATTTTTTCAATAATGAGCCGGATCGAACCCTCTGGGTTTGCTCCAGCATCCCCGTGTGGGAGGATGGAGATTCCACCCCCAGTTTCGACGCAGGCAGCTTCTGTATTTCCTTTGTCCTTCTCCCCTCCCCACAGACACCCACCTTCACCCTAAAACCCCCAGGGATATTTTCTTTTCCCGACAAGCCACACCAAGAAATAACAGGCATAAAAGATGCCGGGCAGATTTGGAAATTGTCTTTCAAACCACAAAATGAATGGAGAGAGGAAATCACATCTCAGCTTCTTCCCCCACTCCCTGCTTCGGTTGGGCAGGCAAAACCAAGCGAGAAAAGCACTGAAATTACCCGAAGTGGGTGCTCAGGGAAGCCACGGGAACTGCTTTAAAAAGCCATGGGAAGAGGGAAGTGCTGGTGTTATTCATATGGGAGCAGCTGTTTACTGGTATTGCTGTATCTGATGGGAGCAGGAGGGTTTACACACCCCCCCAAAGTGCCTACTCTGCAAGCTGGGACACAACGGCGATGGGTAGGGAAGCAAAACCCTACCCAAGGGAAACAGATAAAATTATCTTGGTGAAAACTTTCCCAAATATTGCTGGTGGCTGTGACGGGAAGAGATGCAATGAAGCCACCACCATAGGCCAGCCGAGGGAAGCAGGAGCCCAGGGAGTAGCCTGGCAGGGACCAGCCCACCAAAGGGCTTTGGATTAGCCCAAATATTATTTTTTTCCCCGTAGCTGGACACAGTTAGCAAACAGTGTGAGCAGTTCCTGCACTGGAACAGGATGCCCAGAGGAGCTGTCGATGCCGTAGCCCTTGAAGTGTTCAAGGCTGGATGGAGCTTGGAGCGACCTGGTCCAGTGGAAGGTGTCTCTGCCCATGGCTGGAGGTTGGAACGAGATGATCGTCCCACTCCAAACCATTCTGGGATTCTATGATTCCAGGTTAGGAGGCTGGGAAGCAATCCACATGGATTTTATCATGGCATTAGCCATCAGCCAGGGTGTGTTGGTTTTGAGCGCCCCTTCCCTTGAACCACATGGAATTTGGGAGTTTCCTTTCTAGGAGAGAGAGGATGCAGAGACAACATCCCCCTGCACAGAGTCCTGGCCTCCTGTGTGCACCTTGTCCACCCTCTTCTGTGACAAACCCCAGAAATATTCCCCCAGCCAGCAGCTCATCCTTTCACAGACCCCAAAGCCAAGCCTGAGATCAATCGTGGCCAAGGTTCCTGAACAAAGAGCCCATTTTCTCCCCAGCTGCCAAAAGAAGCAACGCCCTGCATGAGGGCATCCCACCGAACAAACCAGCAGTGTTCCTCTCCAGGTGTTTTGCCTAAACTCAAAGCACTGCCGATTAATTATTCTTGCTGCCTAACGAGAAAGCGGAGCCTCCGGGCGGGCAAGGCAGAAGTGCTTCCCTTCCCCTCCAGACCCTGCTTCAAAACATCCAGCTCTGCCAAGCCCGGAGGGGAAATGCCAGAGCAGCTACCGGCAGCACCAGGAGCATCCCAAGAATGCCACTTGAACATCGCAAGAGATCCCGTGTGGACTCCCCAGCCTCTCCCACAGAAGTCGCGATGCTATAACAGTGCTCAGCCCTCCACCTTCCCACCTCTCCGAGCCGCTCCTCTCCCCCTCCACCTGGAACAGGGGTTATTCCCACACCCGGGGACCTGGCGAGGACTCAAAGCCAGAGCAAACAATGGACTAAATATAGTGGGAGGTGGTCGGGCTGCAGCTGCAGGATGCATCTGCCCCGGCCACCGCGCCGAGGAGGAAGCGAGCACTTGCCTGGCCGCCTCATTGTCAGCAGGAAATAAATCAAATAAATCTCCTCCTGTGCATCCTCGAGATATTTTATAGCTTTTAAAGCTCTTCTAAATGAAAAGCAAAGCCCTTTGGGAAGAAGCAGCAGCAATGGCAGCATCCTCCTAATGCATCCATCCTTCCTCAGTGTGCGGCAGCCCCTGTGGCTTTGCAGCACGGAGTCAGCATGGATGCGTCCTCGAGGGACCGAGAGGCACCCCTGGAGCACTGCTGAGCCAAGCAGGGAGGCAGGAAACAGCACAAGCCAGCAGGAAGCTCCAGCGTGGCCGGAGGGGCATCACTGGAGCCCAGAGGAAGAGCTGGAGCTGAGCCCCCCGCCCCAGCGTGCTCTTTAACCCTCTTTTAAAAAAAAAAAACTCAGTGAAAATTAAATAACACACAAACAGCTTCTCTGAGAGAGCCTGCCTGTGCGGGGAGATATGCCAGAGCAGAGGCTGCATGGGAACCGTGCTCCTGTTGTTCCAGGTGATGCCGGAAGGAAGCAGCCCAGCTTCTTAAAAACACATAATAAAACAAAAAAGAAAGGTGAGAAATAACAGATTAAGCTGTGGATGATTTGGAACGTGTTGTCCGCCCACTGAGCTGTGAGGGTAAAATAAGGCAAAGAATCAAAATGCCTCAAATCAACCCAAAAGCACTTTGCCATGGGCAGGAAAAGGACCTGGAAAGGCAGCTTTGCAGCAGACATCTCTGCTTTTACAAGCCTCGACTGATTTATTAATATCTTTAAAGGAGCAAAAGAAACTGCTCTCCATCCTCACAAGCTCCTCAGAGAGCCACTGGTGACAGCCAAAAATATAACTAAATGAGCAGCATTTCCTAGAAAGTCCAGAGGTATTTCCCAATCAGGCCGGGGATCGGTGCTGCTGATCCCCCCTGTGCCCGCGCTCCACAGCCGGCATCTGCCGAGCAGCACAGGAAAACCCTGGTGAGACGCCTGCTCCCAAATCCAAGCGGGAGCACCCAGAATAATGAGGACCAGCCGTTTCACACCCCCTCCCCAACACGCTCCAGTCTTTTGGCAGAAAACCGAGTGCCACATCCCCATCCTCCATGTGACCAATCTGCCTTCAGTTCATTGATTTAAAACTCCTCACCCTGAAGCCAGGAAGAGCTGTTTGAGACAGGGAATGGAGAAGAAAAAACGTCACCAAAATAATGGGGATGCCAATCTTCTCCCTGCCACGGAGGGGATCATCAATGAGGAGGATGCTAGTATCCACTGGGAATGGTATCCAGGCTGCAGCCCTTCTTCATAAACCTGGTTTGCATTACTAATTAGCATTATTAACCTTCCTTGCTAAGCACAGCCTGGGGGGAATTAAGATCCTGCAAGTGTTGAACGGGGCTTGGAGCAACCCGGTCTAGAGGAAGGTGTCCCTGCCCGTGGCACAGGGTGGAATGAGATGACTTTTAAGGTCCTTTCCAAACCATTCAGTGACTCCACGATTTTGCAAAGAACCCACCTGTAACTGCTGCCTCACATGCCTCAACTTTTAAAGCCCTCTGGCAGGTTCCCTCACACATCTCACTAGTCCCTGGGGGGCTGCTTTTTGGGCAGGCAGGAGACGCTTGGGCTGCTTGCTATGGAGGTGAGGGGTTCTGTCAATGAGCAGCAATGGAAAGAGGAACAAAGCCCTGACTTGGAAGCACCAGTGCTGCCAGTTGTGTCGTCAGCTTGCTGCCAGTGGTTTCAAGGTCTGTGAGCACACTCGTTGAAGGGTTTCCTTTCAGCAGCACAAAGGAAAAACAAAATAAAAAGCCATAAAACATGAAGATAAAGGCTGGGAGCATCTCCAAAGAGACCAGTGACCTGTGGACAAAGCTTTTGTCCAACGCCAAACAGTCCCCAACTTGCCAGGAAGCACCACAGCCCCACACCCAAACCAGATCTGCCAAGCTTTCCCTCACCGGAGGTGCTGTGGTGTGATCCCGCTCGGGCTGGCAGAGGGGAGCAGGGCTGGGGAACTCAGGCTGGCCCCCCCAGCACAAGCCCCTGCTCCCAAGCCCAGGCTGGCCAGCGCCACGCAGAGCCGGCTGGGGCGTTTTGGGAAGGCGAGGGCTATGATTTTGTGCTATTCATAGCTAACCACGGCTCCCCTCCCAACGGGGGGAAGGCTGCCGGAGCAACGGGACGGCTCCATTTACACGGAGCTGCTTTTCCACGCCGGGATCCGCTGCAGACCACACCTTTCCCAGCACAAGCAGCACCTTAAGCATGCCAGCACCGTGGTTTGGGATGCAGTAGGACACAGAGCTCACGTTCCCAGATCTCCTCTCCCCCTCGCCGCTCTCTTAATAAATAAAGCAAAAATCAAGCAAATCCCAGGGGAGTTTTGCTCACAACAGCGACCTGCCCGTTATTTTTAGGCTCCGTGTCATTCGTGCAAAAGACATAATCACTTCCTGCCTTCCAGGAAGGAAATGTCCCACTACCGCTGCCTGTCTGCCTCCTCCTCAGGCAATGCCTGCCTGCTCCCAGTCCAGCCACCCCAAAACCCGCTGTTTTCTCCCATCCAGGGGAGGAAAACAACCGGGCCACAGCTCAGCATGTGACGGGTGCCACCCAGGAGCACTGGAGGAAGACAAGGGGGTGTTTGCTCCCCCAGCACTAAGAGGATGCACTGGGGAAAGGGCAAGGAAGCAGGTCCAGGAAAGTCCGGCAGCCATCGGAAACGCAGCCTGGATGAGGTTTCTGGAAGTTTTCAGCGCCGAGGAGCTGGGCAGAAGCTCAGCGGGAGCAGGCAGCCTTGCTCCTAGGGTATCCTCTAGGGCAGCAAGGGTGACTCTGTCGCACACGGGGGTGACTCTGTCGCACACGGGGGGTGACTCCGTCCCACACCGGGGTGAGAGCCCACCAGGCTCTGCGCCATCCCCTGCACGTGCCAGCGGGAAACCCATCCCAGGCTTCCCGCTCCTCTCGTGCTCCCTAAATGGGAGGCTGCATAGCCAAACCCCAGACCTTGGCTACATCTACTCCTCTTCTTCGTCTTTCATCTTCATCCTCCAGCAGGGAGCCATCCCGCACCTCCCCGCTGCAGAGCCTGCTCCCCAAAAGGCGGCTTTTGAGGGTGCAAGGGAGGCAGCCAAGAGATGCAAATCCCAAAGCTCACTCTGGGGAACTCGAGGCACAGCCGTGCTGGGCTCCCAGACCGGTGGGGCTGGCTTCCAGGCCAAAAGGGGGAGAGAAAAGCCCCTTTTAAATAGGAAACACAACTGCAAAGGCAGGAGAGGTGGGAGGATGCCATCCGCGGGGCGGATGCTGGGCCTCAAAACTATCGATCCGTCTGTTTTCCGGAGGTTTGAAGCCCAGGGTTGGCTCCGGATAAACCCTTCTGGCCACGCCTGGGGCACCTCATGGCCACGCTGTGGGGCCTGTGCTCCAGGGCCAAAACAAACCTCACCCGCATTGTCCCGCCTGCCGTAGCTTGGGGGGCACACATCCCCGCCCAAGGAGCCCCCCAGGTGCCCATCCCTCGGGGGGCAGCAGCAAACCCCCCCGGGGCGGTGCCGGGAGGTGGGGGGGCACCCTCGAGGGCTGCTCCTGCCCCCTCCATCCCCTTCCCACCGCACCTGGCCGCGAAACGATCCCCGACACCCCCGAGGAGGCGATGAGAGGGGCAGCCGGAGCCGGGGGTCGGGTCATGCTCGGCCCCGGCGTGGCGGGAGGATGCCCGGGAGCGGGGATGGGGCGCGGAGCGGGGCAAGATGCCCGGTCCCGGGGATCGAAGCGGGGAGAACGCCCAGTCCCAGGGGCCGGGGGGAGAATGGCCGGCTCGGAGAGGGGGGATGCCCGGTCTCGGCGGGGTTACGGTACCTGGGGGGGCTCCGGGCTCAGGTCCCGCGCCGGGCCGGCCGCGCCGTCGGGCGCCCCATGGGGGCGGCGGGAGCGGTGGCGGGAGCCGCCGGCACCGCGGGCAGCGGGGTGAGCCCGGGGCAACGGGGCGTTCTGAGGGCACGGGGTGAGCCCGGGGGAACGGGGTGTCCTGAGGGCACGGAGCGGCCGGGCAGCGGCCGTGGGGACGGGGCTGGAGCGTAGGTCCCACGCAGAGCAGCTGGGGGCGTTTAGC
>VYZT01065358.1:0-56078 GCA_013400735.1 Pomatostomus ruficeps
TATATATATATATATATATTGTTCAGGAACCAAACAGGACAATGGTTGATTGACCTTGGCTGGATGCCAGGTGCCCACCAAGCTGCTCTACCACTCCCCTTCCCAGCAGGACAGGGCAGAGAGAATAAGATGGAAAATGACTCCTAGGCTGAGAAAAGGCAGTTCACTAAAGCAAAGGCAAAGAAGCTTGTGCAAGCAAGCAAGGACAAAAAATAGTTTATTCTCTACTTCCCATCAGAGAGTGATGTCCAGGTACTTCCCGGGAAGCAGGGCTTCAGCACACGGAGCAGTTGCTCCAGAAGACAAACCTCGTAAAATAACGAATGTCCCCCGTTCCTCCTCCTTCCCTTGGCTTTTATATCTCAGCTGAAGTCATATGCCATGGAATATCCCTTTGATTACTTTGGGTCAGCTGGTCTAGTTGTGTCCAGTCCCAGGACCTTGCCCACTCCCAGCCCCTACATGTGGGGGGAATGTTGAGACAGTGCTGGTGCTGTTCCAGCCCTACTCAGCAGCAGCCAAAACTCTGGGGTGTTATCAGCACCCTTCCGGCTGCCAATGCAAAGCACAGCACGGGGAGGGAGGGCTGCTGTGGGAAAATGAACTCCAGCTCAGCCAGACCAAACCCAGCTGGCCACTGCACCAAGCACTTACTCCGTTCTCAATTCTTCGATCACCAGGCACTTTCACACCATTTCTTTTGAAGGCTGGATCTTGAGACCTTTGTCCAGTCCCTAGACAGAAATAGTCAAAGGTAGTAAGGTAGGGTAATATAAGATTTTTCTTATCCTTTTAGACATAGCATTCAGTATAAAAGGAGAATCAAAACAATCCTTATGGTGTAGGATCTGAACACCTGTTTTTATGCGGTTACAACCAAAAGGAACTTAACTGATGACAATACATTTTCTGGAAGATTTCTGTTCAATGTCAACTTTTATTTTAAAGTATAGTTGTGTTCAAAAATACAGACAAACAAAAACAGCTTAACCAACAGTAGGCTATTCCAATATTTATCCTGTGGCCAACAGGCATCAGCCCCTAGTAAATGTGCCTTACAGATACACAGTTTAAAAGCAAATTTTCTTCTTCTTCCTGGCAATCATTGTGTCAGTAAAGATGCTGCTCATCTAGAATCCTACTTTATTCCCATCAAATTATGTGCAAATGGTGCTCATAAGCCCAGTACCAATCCCACTGATTTCCCTGTAGAAAACAGGTGTACTACAGGACAAAGCCATGTTCTGTTACCTTTTTGCCCATTTGATACCTATTTCAAGACCATATTTTTGTGATACTAACTCTGAGCTTAAATACATTGCTTAGCAATGCTGTGGCCAATAAAATTACTATAATCCCAATACTACAAGCATCCTGGATTTGACAAAATACATTTTGACAACTAAACTGCACTGTAAGATCCTTAGCAGGTAGAAACAGCACAGCTTTAGCTTTTCATGCACTCATTCTATCACCAGTATGCATTTCAAATATCAAGATATGTTTAGCCATTTAAAATATGCTGCGTACAATGCCACTTAAATCCAGTATTTCCAATACTGAGGAAGATTACCAAGGATGAAAGCAGAAAAAGGAGAGGAAGAAGAATCTGGTAGACAGATTTAAAGATTCTAATGAAGAGATGAGGGTGGGATGCACAAAAAACCCTTGAAAAGCAGGAAGTAATTTCCTTTATAGGTTTTACATTCAAATTTACAATGAGAATTATATTCTCAAAAAACTTGACCAGGCAGTTCATTTCATGCTATTCCTGAAACTAACATAAATGTCCAGGAGAAACCTCAAAGAACTCTATTTTCGCCAAGTATGCTAAATTTATCACTCTGGTGAAGTATTATCCAAGTGAACAATCCTGAGCCCAAATCACAGATTACATTATGGGGCAACAGTTTGGTTACTATATTGAAAAGAAGAGACCACCACCACAGATCTCTAGATATTTTGCTGACGAAAATATATTTAACACAGGATACCCTTGGATAATTTGGTGATAACCAGCTCAGTTTGGATTTACTATTCCCAGATCTGGCAAGGGAGAATGAAGTCTTCACAAAATTAGCCAGTTTTTGGTTGCAAGCCTTCTCTATTCATAAAAAATCAATGGTCAGACAAAACGGGCTGCAACACCTACTGGCTATGAACATTAATAAATAACACATACAAGGGGTTTCCTTAACCTTGAAGAATGAAATGGAACTTGAACAAACGAACCAGCTGAGATCCACACATACCTGCTTCCCGGCAGGGAGAGCGTTCATGCCGGAGAAAGAAACGCACCTCGCTCCTCTGCATTCCAAACCTCTGCAGAATATCCAGCATCCGTTCATTATCAGCTATGGGACGTTCTGAAAAGGTAAAAAACCAGTTAACTGCCACATCCCACCACAGCCTGGGCACATACCAAACCAAAAAACCTGTCCATCTTTCACCTGAACGCCTGTTAGTACACAGAGGCAGCGAGTGCACATAACCCCTGTCCTCACCCAAGGCATTTCTACTTTTCCCTTAAGAAGCCACTGTATCGCTCTTTGCTTCTGAAAACCAACACCTCTGAAAAGCAGCCCTTGGAAAGTCCATCCCTCAAGGGAAAAGCTGAGGCACTGCCACAGCCCGAGGGAAAACAAACAGGGAATTTAGAGCTTTCAGTTATAGCGTCTTCATTTTGTATGTGCAAATCACCTTACCCACTCACCACTGCAGGAAATGCACTGTTGTACCTTTCACTCCGCTTCTGTGGCACCTCAGACTAACTTATTCCTTAGTCATTCCCACCCCCTCATCAAGGGCACTGCTGCCATGATTCCTACAGGGGCTCATTTACATCCCAATTCCAATGAGAATGAAGAGAGATGCAAAGATAAGCTCTCAGGGAAGAGGAATTCTTCTCTTAACGCTGGATGGCAGCCCTTGCATTCCAGCTCAGGCAGAAGCACTCAGCACCCTGAAGAGGCTCCCTGGCAGTATCCAGAGGGCCTGATCCTCAGTGCCAGCACAGCTCCTGTCACTTCAAGTGTTCTCCCTGTCAGACACAGATCCAGCTCATTGTCTTGGACAGCAAATTTCATGAAGTTCAGAAGAGATGCATTTTGAAAGCCCTATTTCTGATAAACCTTGAAAGGCTGAACTACTTTGGATTCACAGCTCCAAAGTAAAAGAAGGATCAGACAGTGAAAAGTGAGCCCAGTAAGTACTTGCCATTTCCTTTCAAATAACTGAGATGAAAAAGTTACATATCCAAGTTCAACTGAATTTCTTTTCCTGCTCTTATTCCCAAGCTCAGGATTCAGTCAAATATCTGATTTTTAAGCCTTACTTGCTGCCTTTTGATAATACAAAAACACAGTGTGAGTCTACATATACCAGCTTCATTTACCAGTACTCCTCCCTTTTTGTATTACTGCTCTTTAAAAATTTACGTACATCACAGCCAGGCACTCACAGCCAGAATATAACCAGAATTACTTATTGGCCTCTAAATCTTTATATAAAATCAGTTTCTTTTGTTATTCTAGACTTTTTACCATAAATTTTTCTGCCTATTTTAAATGAGATGGCAACAGTGTGGTCAATATATCACAGCAGTGAATTTACATAGTCAGGATACTGCCCCAGTATCTTCTAACAGCATTAGGGCTCATGATCAAGTTGGACCCATTTGTGCTGGATGCCAGACAAACAGAAGATACTGTTCCTGGCCTGAGAAATAAGACAAGCAGACAAAGAATGAAATTAAATACCACCATTTTTGCACCAGTTTCATTTTTTCTGACATTGCTTTTGTTGGCAGTTTCCTTTTATTATTTAAGCAAGGGGAGGGGGAAAAAAGAAAAAGGAAATCAGAGAGTAGTTCATTCATATTCAATGGAGTCTTTCAAAAAGTCACTATCTTAATATGAAATAATCTTTCCAGCAGGAAAAATTGTTGGCATTAAGTATAAATGTTTTCAGTTTCATAAAAAAAGGAGCTGCTAACATGTTTTCAGTATGTGGAAAGCTCTTTTCAACATAAAAGTGTTTCTTTAAATGAAAATGCTGCAGCTGTGCTCAAGCAATCTAGGAAGGAAAATTTCTGGAGTCACTGTCAAAAGAGATTAGCTTTACAGAATAAGCAAGTAGGTCACTGTTACAGAAAAAGGCAGTCTCTTGGCGGTTACTTGTCTAGACAGCAAAAAACACTCCTCATCTGCTAAACCTTAATTCAGGAAAAAAAAGGCAAAAACAAAACAAAAAAAAATCAACAGTAGCATTGTCAGAGTTCTGTCTTAAAGGCTATATAGCAGGCTTATGAGGAAGATTTCTAGCAGCTCAGCAATACTTCAGCTGAAACTCTATAATCAAGGGAGATGCCCTTTACACAACAATCCTGTCAATACCACTCACTGGCTTCAAAGGAAGGTCAAAGAGATTTTCAAATACCAAACAAATGTATATTTGGAAAGCTCAAGAAGAATGGGCAATCAGTTCTCTTTTTCCCTGTCTCACAGAGAAAAAAAAAAGGAGATCTTTATACACACGCCCCTTTTGACTGCTTTCCACAGCAGGCAAGGTAGCTGCCTAACAGAATTCTGACAATCATAGGAAAGTCAAGAAATTTTGCCTTGATATTCACATTTCAAGCAAAACTGGGAGGACAGGGAGAGTAGTAAACTTGCCCCCTTCAGGCAGCAGAGTGCCTCAAGCACACTTGCAGCAATCATTCAAAATAGGCTTAATAAGGTCTGACAACAGAAGCTAAAATTCCTGAGCAAGTGTCAGAAAAAGGAAGAAACAAGCGATGTAAGGAGGATCCCAATAATTGAAGTCTGAGAAGTCATTTTCCAACGCAAATCTTTTGTTTCTACCCCCAGAGGTCAGCTGTCCTGCACCATGTTTGTTTTAAAGCAGTTTCATTTGTTCAGTGTAATGTGCAAACAAAACAGAAGTCATGGCTAATCCTGGCAGAGCAAGATAGAAAACTTTGCTGACATCTAAAATGAGATTAGCAAAAAACTAAAAGTGTTTCTCTCCCCCACTGCCTCACAAAAAAAGATCCAAAACATATACGAAAACATATCTTGCAAATACTTGTTACTGGATGCCACACAGATGTTTAAGATATTTTATCCAAAGCAACATGCATGTATCCACTATTCAAGTCTTTTACTGTTATTGATTAGAGACAACTGCATTTTTTGTTAAAAAGTACATTTGAGAACTGTATTTGAAACTTCAAAAAGGCAAATTGATGAGCCCTGCCTTTGAGTCACAACAACCCCAAACAGTGCTACTGGCTGGGGCAGAGCGGCTGGAAAGCTGCCCAGTGGAAAAGGACCTGGGGGTGCTGGTGAGAGCAGCTAAACATGAGCCAGCGTGTCCAAGTAGGCCAATGACATCCTGACCTGTATCAGCAATAACAAAGACAGCAGGACCAGGGCACAGATTGTCCCTCTGTACTCAGCACTGGTAAGGCCACATCTCAAACCCTGTGTTCAGTTTTGGGCCCCTCACAAGAAAGACATTGAGGTGCTGGAATGTGTCCAGAGAAGGGCAGTGGAGCTGGGGAAGGGGCTGGAGGACAAGTCCTGTGAGGAGCTGCTGGGGGAGCTGGGGGTGTTTAGCCTGGAGAAAAGGAAGCTCGGAGGGACCTTATCACTCTATAACTGCCTAAAGAAGGGTGTGGCCAGGTGAAGGTCAGCCTCTTCTCCCAGGCAAGAAGTGACATGATGGCAGGAAATGGCCTCAAACTGCACCAGGGGAGGTTCAGGTTGGACACTAGGAAGAACTTTTTCACTGAGAGGTTGGTTAAGCATTTGAACAGGCCACCCAGGGACGTGGTGGAGTCACCATCCCTGGAAGTGTTCAAGAAACAAGTGGACACAGCACTTAGTGCCATGGTCTAGTTGGCATGGTGGTGTTCAGTCAAAGATTGGGCTCAGTGATCTTGTCAAGGTTTTCATTGTAAAAATGAACTAAGCTTTTTTTGTCTTATAACAACAGTTGTGTAAGCAACATTTAGGTATCTGTTCATGTGTGTCTCACGATGTCTTTGCAAATACTGATCTCAGAAAAAGTTCTCCACTTCACTTCATGTTTCTGCATCCAGATTATTTTCTTACACCTCCTTGACAAGCAGAGAGGCTGATAACTTGGTTATATGAATGAAACACCACATACTATATGGTCCCACACACACAGAAGTTCACTTGTCAGCTTAACAAGAGCATTTGGACAGTAAGTACTGGCAGACTTCACTTGCCTCTTGCTATAGGTCGTCTCCTTTAATTTCAGGACAATCTCACTGCCCTTTCTAGTGTACTCTACAACAACATCTCAAAAGCCAATCAATAATCCAGGTTCAGGAAACAAGAGAGGAGCTGCCCACTCTAGCACAGCTCCAACTTCAGTACCGTCAGGAGAACCCTGTCCCTCACTGCAACCACTTGTGCTCTTTAACAGGGTGTGGGCACTACAGCTAACCATAAATTCAGTAGTTTTACCTAAACCTTTATTTTCCTTGTCTTTCACTGTACTTCAGTATTCTGTTGATTTTGACAAAGATGTACAATTAAAATACATTCCTGAAAGATCTCTATTCAAGCTGAGTTGGTGATTTTATTTTATTACCATTTATGAAGAAAAGCTTCTTTTATCTTCTAAGGAGAAGAAAAAAATTCTGTTCCGTTTTTTAGACTTAGAAATATCAGAAACATTGTATCTCTGTCAGAAGCAAGTAAATATCAAGAAATAACTCGGGTATCTCATACCATTAAACAAACATCCATCTCACCAAAGACTTGTTTGAACAGACGTAAACCTGAGCTGACAGCAGAGGAAGACAGAAATATAAGTCCTTATCACCTGATTCTTTTATAATCTTGTTGAAGCATCTCAAAAAAGTTGGCTTAGACACAATTATTCTTCCTGACTT
Organism: Pomatostomus ruficeps; assembly: GCA_013400735.1. Classification (NCBI taxonomy): domain Eukaryota; kingdom Metazoa; phylum Chordata; class Aves; order Passeriformes; family Timaliidae; genus Pomatostomus; species Pomatostomus ruficeps. The sequence goes on from VYZT01065358.1 coordinate 6,929, forward strand.
AAAATCCTGTCAGGGATTCATCTATCTTATGCCTCTGGATGGCTACCAGTATGTAATGAGTACCATGGAGACAGGAGATAGTCCAGAGCCCCTTCCCATTTCAGCCATGAGATATTAGTAATATTATAGGTTTTATTTGCTGATATATTTTCGAGTTCCAATGGAGCACGGCACATTAGGGAGATTTGAACTCCCAAGACAAAGATCAGCAAGAAGGTAGAAAGAAAAAAATGTTACAATGAGCCACATGCACAAACCCCCTCTTCCACAGGCTTGAAAGGACAGTCAAAAGTAGCTTCTACATCCTCCCTGTCACCCACTTTGTTTAGAACACTTCACATCAGGTAAGTCCCACTATTTCTGCTAGCACACTCCTTCCCATCCACACTCCATGCAATTGGTAACACTGAAGGTGTCATCAGAAAAAGGAAGCTCTATTTTGGCACCGCAAGTGAAAATGGCTGTGGGGTTGAAGAAATTATTTTGAACTGGTCACAGAACTACCAATACTTAGTACTTCAAAACCCCCACACAGGCTGCTGGGATCCCACTGTGGGGAGGAGGAGGAAGAGAAAACTCTCTCACACCCCTCACACTCATCTGAGTCACAGAAGGGCTCCACAGACACAAGAACATCTGCATGCTTAAGTCCTCTTTTGCTTTTAACTCAGTTTTGCATGTGTGAGCCTTCTTGCAGGTGCATTATCATACAGCCAGTCTGATGAAGAAATCAATGAAATGGTAATGCAGAAATTCTCTGGGACAGGATCACATCTGTCAGGTCTCCATGTGCTCCCTTCTCAGAAGCAGAGAATGCCCAGTAATTCACCACGTGCCAGCCTGACCTACCTGAGCCACACCACACCTCAGCCAGGTGGCAGTCACTCTCCCCAGGCTCCTTGCACAGCTCCACCACATCTCTGCAGGTTGTCTCGGGGGTCACTGGCACCTCAGTGAAGTGCTGCTCATTGTTACTGAGGTACACAGTCAGAAACATCTGTAAAAACAAAGGCAACAGCACACGGTGACTTCCCAACACAAAGGCAGACTGCACATTGGAGTCACAACCCGCTCATTAAATGCATTCTTTCCAACATAGATAATTACTTATCAACTACTGTGAGTACAATTTTCTAAACAAACTCAAATTTCTTTTTAAGGTATAAGCAAGAGAGACACTACAGAAGTAATCCCCTGCTCAACTAAATTACATTGCTAGAGGATTACTCAGTTTTAAATCTGGACCTGGTGCTCCTTCCTTCTCTCTTCAGGTGATGTGTCAGAACTCCTCCCACCTTACTATATGTGTAAGTATACTGCAGTCATTTGCAGGACACAGCGGGAGAAACAGTCATCTAGAGTTCAGCAGTAGTGACAAACCATGGTAATTACATCTGGTATAAAAAAAACACCAGAGCTTACTACATAGGCAGTAAAGTGGAAACCTAGTTTGCATTTCTGTAACATATTTCCTGGGAAGATTCCTAGAAACACAAGTCAACTTGCCGTGCCTTCAGTCTCAGCCTGAATACAAGGTCCCCCCCAAACCCCATTCCCAGGAAACCAAGGATGTTTTACTTGGCTTCCTCTTCACAGCTGTATAAGGATCCTTGATCTTTGGTTTCTCTGTTAAACCTACCACATAGACAGATGTTTTTCTTGCTCATGTCTTTCCTGCCACAACTGCTAAACGAGCACTCTAAAAAATTAGTTGCCATATTTGATAGAAAACGTTGATGATTACTGCCTCTGAGCACCATCTCACTACATGCTATTGATATTAAACTGCTATCAAAGGTTAGCTGCTAGCTAAAAATTAATCTCAATTCTCTTGAGACCTATTCTCAACTTCAGTCTCAACTGGCTGTTAGTCACACATCTTCCAGCAACACAAAAATCAGTCCAATATCTCCAGAAAGCAATTACTCCACTAAGCATTTCAAGCAACAGCAACCTATACAATTCAGGATTTTTCATACAGATGGAAAAGGTGTTTTCTCAAGAGAAGACAAATCCTTTCCTGTCCTCACTTTTAGAGGGTGAAAGGGGTATACATTCTTAGGAGCACAGTTCAAAAGGTCAAAAAGGAGGACAAGGAGGCCAAATCAAACAAGGGGAGAGAGGCGTAAATAACCTTCTAAGTAAATTTAAATAATAATTTAAAAAAAAAAAACATAACAAAACCATTACCATATAGTCTATTTCTGTGATTTTACATAAATACTATGGAATTTGAATTTTTTATGCCTTTGCAAAGTGAAATTTAGCCCCATCTGTTTCACAGCTTTAGGAATCCTCTGCTGGGGATTCTTACAGAATACAACTGTAGTCATGCACATTCCTGATGTCTCCAAAGTCTTTCCAGGGCTCTTTTGAGTGCCAAGATCCCCTTCACCCCTATGTGAGAGGCTGCCTTTACTCTTTTAAAAACTTTGACAAAAACACTCCAGACTCTGCACGTCTTGTTACACAGAGTGCAAGTATTTGGCCCACTCATGGTAGCATAAACACTTGCAAACTATTTTTTGGGCCATGGCCCTGCACCAAGACCACAGAATTTCTGACCTCTAGTTTTGCCCAGCTCCACAGGACAAGGGTTTCTGATGAATTCCTGAACACCTTCCACAAATATTCCCAGAGAGGAAAAAGCCTGCTGAAAGCAAGCTCAAAACTGCCTGACAGCTACATTCCCCCATTTCCTTGTCACATTAAGGGAAGGAAAAAAAACCAAAACAAAAAATCAACAACAAAAAAGCCAGACAAGGAGCTTGTAAGGAGGGAAACCAGGAGAGAGAATGTGGAGGTAGCTAAGATCAGTTCACCACACACTTATTATATAGCAAAGATGGGCACAACTGTTCTGCTGTCTACAGTGACCTAAATTAAGAGACAAAGCTTTCCAAGCAGGAACTCTGACACCTGGCTTTAACCTTTTGCCACAGAACACACTACCTTTCAGATGCAGTGTCTCTGACTCCCCTAGAGGAGCCTGACAGTGAAGGATGCCAGGTGCAGCCAGGTAAGCATATTTCTTAATCACAATAACTGAGGCAGAAGAGTATGAAATAAAAAAGAAGCTCCCAAAAAGCTTTAGAGCAGGGTTATGTAGGTGTGCAAAACACATCAAACCTTCACATTTAATGCTGTACAACCTTGTATTCTGAACATCACTACATCACACAGGCTGTGCGTCTGCAATAACATTTGTTAATTTAAAAGATGAGCTCACAGATGGGAATTAAGAGAAAATTATAAAAACCATGGCATTATACACAAAGCAGACCTAATTTGACCCTAGCACGGCTGTTCACTCTTCAGTGTGCCTGTCTATATCCAGTTGTTAATCCTTAGGATTTAGCAATACAGACAACTACACAGGAAGGATCACGAGTCGCCATCTCTATCCACAATGCTCAGGATAATTACTAATACATTAAGCCAAGAGCACTCAAACCTGCTGTGTGGGGGCTATTTCTGGGACTTGGGAGTGTCTGCACTGCCTCTAGCCCACATATTCTAGGAACTAAAGAAAGAAAAAGCCACCAAACTGCAAATTCCCTAAAAACATACCGCAAAGTCTTTAGAGTCTAAAGCAACTAAAATGTTATGATACTGGTGTTATCTCATCCTGCATCCCTTTAGTTCCAGGGGCAATGCTGAGGCGATAAAAGTTCTCTAAGGAGCTGTGCTCCTCTCGCACTAAACGTTGGTCACGTTTATCACCACTGCCTGCTCACCTGCAAGGCCTCCTGGGGTACCCTGCTCCCACCTGGACACATGAGGGCCCAAGGCAAGCTCTGACCAGGAAGCATCCATCACAGAGATGTGTCTTTCCAGAGAGCAGCGGGAAAGGTAAAGAAACCAACGTGAACCAAAGCCTACTGTGGCTCCCTGGTGCTGCTCATCACTCTTGGTGGCTGCTGTGGCTTGCACCACCTAGCACTGGGATCCCAAGGACTCATGCTTCCCCTGGGAATGATTCAACTGTGACAGTCATTAACCACCCCACCAGGTAGTTTATATCACTGCTCTATTGCTGTGGCAAGCAGAAACAAAGGAAACAAGAGTACCCTCATGACACCTTGTTCAGAAGCTGGAATCCTTACATCCAGCTGGAGCACAAAAGTCGCTTGCTCCTCCCTGAAACCAAGGATGTTAAGACAGTTGTATAGAAACATCCAGCAATTTCATAGGGGGAAAAAAAAAAAACAACCATGCAAAAGTTTCAAACTAGGCATAAATGAAGGACTTGATTTAAAAAACAAAGCAAAACAAACAAAAAACCAAACAAACAAACAAAAAAAACCAACAAAAAAACAACAAAAAAACCACCACAAATTTCAGTCAGACCTTGCACTTTTTTTAAAGACAGCATGAAAGCAAATACTGAAATATCTGACAATTCCATATAGCCTTGGATCAGAGTTTTTTCCTGTAGACTTTTAAAGATTGAGTTTTAGGAATGCCCAGCATACAGACCAAGCATTTTCTGAACAGAACTTAGATCCCTAATAAGGTCCAAACTAAGAAGTTTTTCCTCCTTTTTCCCAGCCCAAAGACAGGCTCACTATTGGTACTGAAAAGCTGTAAAAATATAAAAGCACTGTAGTACTTTAGCATACTTAGGAGAAACAAGGGCTGTTGTGTACCTACTGAAGCAGTTCCTTTTAAAATCACATCACAGATTTCAGCTGACTCTGCTCCAGCTTAGTAAATAGAAGTTTGCCGTTATGGAGCCACCAAACGAGGCAGTTCGATCGGCTGCATCAAGGGCATCAGAGAGATGGCCAAGGTCACATGAGCTAAAGCAAGGGAGAGTTTTTGCAAGGAATGACTGCAGTGTTTGACTTACAAACAACTGGATGGAAAAGCAGAGTACTGAACAGAAAGGACTTCATGTCTCAAAGAAGTCTGTCACTTAAAACAGAAATATCAATAAATCCAAATTGGTGTGAAGTACAACTTCGAGGGCCCTCAACATGAAATACATAATTTTGTTTCAACTCATATTATTTATGAATGAACTGCAACTACAGTCACTAAGTCAGGATTGTAACACACCCAGGAACAGGAAGGGGACATAGAAAGAAGAGCAACCAAATAGGAGGACAGAAGAGGGCATCAATTAAAGCAAATCACAGGCCATTTTGTAATCCTCCATCTCTCTTCTGCACATCATCGCAAACAGCCTTACATTTACCTGTAAATCTGACCCCTTCATTGCTGAGCTCATCAAAGGGATCTTTTCATACAATTACACCAATATCAAATATTACAGGTCTCAACATCTGCAAATACATTTTCAACTGAATGTAAAATATTTAACAATGGCTAGCTCTGCAAAAGTGCTAAGCTATGACCACACTACATTTTGGCTCCTGCTTTGTTGCTATACAAAACAAAAAATTAAAAAACAAAATAACTGTTAAAAAAGCCAAACCCACAAGAAATACCTTCCAAACACTAACCTGAGCAAACACATGCCTTATAATTTACATCCCTCCAACAAGGAATCATTTCATATCAAAGGCTTCATATCACTCTTGTTCTTAGATCAGAAGGCCTCAATTATTGATTAAAGGGGGGGAAAGAAGAAATGCAATTTACTTTTCAGCTTTGATGGTGTTTCTGCAAGGATCAGACTTCGTTTACTCCTTAATTATTATAACAAAGATGTCACACATCTTTGGTATTAAAAGGGTGTTGAACTGGACATTTTCTAACTAATATAACTAATAACACTCAATTATTCAGGATGCAAGTATTCAGAGGAATACTCTACTAAGATGCAAACTAAAATACACTTAATTAATTCCTGAAACTACCTGAGTTAAAAGGGACACATTTCCCCCCTCCCCACATTTCTAGGGAAAGATCTAATTCAGATCATAATGTCAGCAATGGACAACAATCAGCAAAACACAGTCCCTGATAAGATATAATCAAGAAGAGAATATATTAAAAAAATAACACCTGAAGCCTGGTTTTCAGTCTTGTCTGGAATCCTAATTTTATGGAGGTTTCCTGCACAGCACGTACTATACAGTACAAACCGTGGCATCTATTCACACAGTATTCTTCAGCTTCAAAGCATTTTATGGGCAGGAAGTCATGACACAAGCAAGCAGTTTCCTACTTTACAGGCAGGGAAACTGAGGCATACAAGAAGGCAATAGAGACAATCCCATTATCTGATAGCCAAACAAGCACATTGCCTCTAGAAAACTTGATTTATTTTGTTACCCTGCATCAGAGCCAATAACATAATTCTATACCAAATTCTGTATTAGCTGCATTTTAGACTGAAACTTCATCCCTCCAAACACTCATTACCTGTGCTGAAGGTTTTTATATTTCCATAATACAGCTAAATAATGGTCTTAGCTTGCATAACAAATTTTCTTAGCTCTCATTTTTAAGGAGGCATTGAAAGTCACTCTTTAGGTCTTTTCAAACCTAAGAGTTTCTATGAATTTACATCCTGAACTAAAATGTAATTTTAGAAGCTAGTTTTAGTTAACTGAAAAACTAGCAACATAGAAATTTTGAAATTAATAGATTAACTACCACATTTCAAGTACAGGTGACAGAAATGAGAAATAACTGCTTTCATACACAGTTTAAACTACTACTACATCTTCCCTGATAAATACAAAACCCGGCCATACAAGGAGTTTTAAATTTAAATCTTGCATCTTACCTAGTGGGAACAACGATGCTGCACCTTCCCAGATGGCTACAAAGAAATCAGTGGCTAAAACAGATACTTTTGCTGACTTGATGCAACTTTCTAAACAACAGAAGACAGCCTGCACAACAGCACATTTTCCTGTTCCGATAAGCAGCATTCAGAGCTGGTGCACAGTTACAGCTCTCCATTCAGTGCAAAGTATACCACAACAATAGAGTAATTCAGTGATTCTTCTGCATGAAGTTCCTCAGAACCTGAAAACAGTCCTTCAGCAGGCATCTTCACTTATTGTGCCTGAAGATTAAGGTAAGCAAAAGATTAAGGTAAGCAAAGATAATAATAGACTTACTAGAAGACAGGCACACGGGATGATTGCTATCCCTGATCCTTTTCATATTCAGCTGTTCAATAAGGGTTCAACACAAACGCAGAGTAAAGTTTAGTATTTGCCTCCAGCCACACCCAAGCACGTGGAGTTCAGCTCTTGCCATCTCACCCTCTGCACACACTACTCCATTTATTTTGCACTGGCTTTGGGCCATAAATATGAGAAAGGAAGTTATGATGCAAAGTAGGTGGAGTACAGTAGGAAGCACCATGGGATTGTTCAGATTATTCCCAGTCTATATAAAGCACAGCCCTTTCCACTTTCAATTGTATCACAGCAGAAAACAAGACTGAACCTTTACTCTAAATGGCGTGGTAGTTTCTGCTTGTACAGATTATTTTATAGATAAGTTTGTCGTGCATTTGTACTTTATCTTTAGTAAAAAATGTCAATTTTTTCCAGGACTTAAAACACAATGTACATCTATGTGCACTTTGCTGCTTCCAGCTCATTTTCCCCATCTCCTCAAAGAGGAAGCTTTCCCCCTCCTTTCTTTTCCTCCCTCTTATCCTTACTGTAGAGAGAACAGAATGAAAGCCATCTGTTTATGGTATATGCTAGTTCAACTGGGCAAAGGCTATAGCACAAATGCCACTTTACATCTCACTATCAGGCATCTGAATCATCATGATGGGAATCTGAGGAGCTGCAAGGGAAACAGCTCGAGGTCTGGCCAAGTATTGTTACTGTGGAATTAATGGATGGAGGTTTGCTCTCAGCCTTCTTCATGGACTGCAACCTCAACAACAGAGCTCGGCACTGCAGTTCAGACTTACTAATGAGGAATATGCAATTACAATCTTCCTGCCAAACCTCGTAGAAAATCATTATCTTAGATTAGCAATTTTGATTTTGAGAAGTCTATCAAGCATAGTTCAGGAGCACCTCCTCCTCTCCTGTAAACACAGGATTCCTGACCTACATCCCCCCTTCTTTCAGTAGAGCATTATGCGCAAAGTCTTTAAGAGAGCTTTCCAAACGAAGTCTTTTACTTTGAACCCAAGTTATGTTTTCCAACTTGACATTTTTCTTCAGGCATTTTCATACACAAGAAAGCAGAAGTTCTCCCACAAGCCAGACACCAGAAAGGTCTATGCAAATAAAGCTCACTATTTTGGATGAACACCCGGCACAGGAGCAACATAACTCCCCACTCTTGGCACAGCTAGCACATATGGCACAAGGCAAGAAAATCTCAAACAAAGGCAGCTTTTAAAGTCACCTATACTTTTTCACTGTAAGTATCTATTGCAACATCAGCATTTAGTAGGAAAAAAAAAATCTAAAAGTTTATAGTGGTTGACCCTGGCTGGATGCCAGGCACCCACAAAAGCCATTCTCTCCCCACTCCACAACCAGATGGGGGAGACAAAATATAATGAAGGATTCATACATTGAGATAAGAAGCCAGGGATAACTCCCCAAATAATGTCACAGGCAAAACAGACTCAAATTAGAGACATTAATTGAATTTATGACTAAAAAACTCAGAGCAGGATAATGACAAGTACAATAAGACCTTTCTCCTACCTTCCCAGCAGTGCAAGGAGGTGGGAATGGGAACTGTGGTAAGCTCATCCCATGTTGTTCCTGCTGCTGCTCAGGGAGAGAAGTCCTTTCCTGGCTCCAGTTTGGGGTCTCTCCCACAGCATACAGATCTCCATGAATTTCTCCAGTGTGAGTCCACCCCAGGGGCAACAGTTCTCCACAAACTGCTACAACAGAGGTCGCTTTCACAGGGTGCAGTGCTTCAGGCACAGCCTGCTCCAGCGTGAGTCCCCCACAGGGTCACAGGTCCTACCAGGAAACCTGCTCCAGCATGGGCTCCTCTCTCCACAGGTCTGCAGGTACCTTCCAGGAGCCTGCTTTCTGGCTTTCTCATGGGAGCCACCTGTCTAGTCCCACCACCAAAACCTGGCCATACAAACCAACATGAGGATAAAAACCAAACAAATTGGCCTGTAAGATATATAAAATACATTGGTTTCAGTAACATGTGTAGGACACCACAGCCTTTTACTGAGCACCCACGCTTGCCAACAGATCATCTATAGCTCATGCTGCTCAGACCTGAATCCACACTTGGATTTGCACCAATGTAGTTAAACAACTGCAGAAATTCAGAGTAAACAAACCCTGAATATATTCTTCATATTATACCACACGGCAGCATGTTCACAGATCCCTCACCACTGCCATCTGTGTAGCTCCTCTCCTTCAAGATACTCCCTTCCACCCAAAAATACTCTTTCCCTTTCTCCCCAAATCCTTCCTCATGGCTCCTTGCAGACACTGCTTTTGCACTGCTGGATACCATAAACTCCTGCAAGCTGCCTGTCAGAAAAGCAAGCCTACACGTGGTGTTTGGGCTTGTACTGTTGGTGTCCTACTTGCAGCTTGCTGCTCCTCCTCCTGGAGCCAGCAAAGGAGAATTGGATCTTTGGAACTTTGCCCCTTCAGGCAGACTCTGCCTCATCTTCTGCATTTAGCACCAAGTTATAAACATTTCATACACAAGGCGTGCAAAATTAATGTTATTTTCAGGCAGATAAAAAATGTTACCACCTAATTCTTACAATAGATACATATTATGGGAAAGGGGAACAGTCCAACTCATACAGCATAATCACAGGAGGGTCCAGTTGCTCCTCCTCCCATTCTTCAGTGTCACAACACAGGCTGTTCCTAACCAGCCTAAAGCCAAGGCAACATCCAAGCATAATGAGTAGGGTTATGAACTCGAGCTTAAGCCTGAATCATGCCAATTTTCTGTATTTGCATCAAACCCAGAGGAAGTCTTTGTACAAAAAAAAAAAAAAAGAAATAACTACATAAAGGAAAATAAAAAAGAAAGTAAGCTGCTCTTGCTGCTCTAGAGCTTTGCACCCCCCCCACTGGGAATAAGGGTTATGGTTCTTTCACCCTCCTACATGGCCGGAGGCCAAAAAAGGGCCACACTGAGTGCTCCCTGTCGGGACTTGGGAGAATTACACATCTCAAGACAGTCCCTTAAAATGCAGGTATTTTCTCACAATGAAAAGAAAGCCCGCTGGTTTTCCTGGTAATAAAAAAAGATTTTGTACAAGACAAGACTCTTCCTGGAGAAAAGCAAAAATAGATGTGCATCAGGGATGAAAGCATATTTAACACCACCCACACCTAAACAACACAGGCTATCACAGCATCTGGCACCTGTCCCACCCACACCACACCTCCCACTGCCTAAGACACCAATTCTTTCTGGGTTTAAAAATGCTCCTTTTCTGCTTTTCCAGCCAACACGTAATAATCTCACCAATAAAAAGACGATCGGCATTCACACTAGGAAGCAACTCCACCTCAGCCCACCAGAACACGCAGAACAAAGTCACATTTATCATACAACAAGTGCCTACCCATACATCAAGCACATTTATTACTTCAACTCTATTTACTGATACCAGGGGCCTGTGCCGGTGGGGGAGGCAGGGTATGGAAGCAGAAGAGAGGAATTTCTTTTTTTGTGAGTCAATGTATCTAAACCAGTATTAAATTAAAAAAAAAAATAACAAGAAAGCAGAAGATTTGTGATATAACCGCAACACAAAACAAATCTTGTAGCAAATCAGAAAAAAAAAAAAGCAGCATAGAACACTCATTTACTCCAAACCTTCACGAAGCTCTGTGCCAAACACTTTTGAAAATACATCATATTAGTCACTCCTCCAGGAACACAGCTGTCAAAACCTGTGTCCCACCTCCGTAAAACAGAGCTATGACCAAACCAAAACACTCGTGACACACGCTCAGGTAAGTCAGAGGACACACCATGTTTGGCATCTGAAACAATGACGTTTAACCACACAGGTTAATTCCAGTGTGGGAGAAGTCAAAGGACGCACTCCTTGGGCTGTTTTGTGATGCAGGCTGACCAGTCCAGTACCCTAAAACACATTATTACAATAGGAAATTCAGAGGCATTTTAGCACACCACAGGCTGTGTTGACATCTCCTTTATGCTGCAATTCCAGAAAGTGCTGTTCAGCCATCTACCTTCAGGACAAGCAAAAACCAAACCAACTCAAACTAGGAATTTCAGATCACACAGCACAACAGTATGCCTGTTTACTGCGCTCAAAGTCCCCTCTGCCTTCCTATATATTTGCTGTTACAATGTAGAGCCTTCCTTGTTACATCACCAGAGTAACTGATATGTTTTTGTTAGTCCAACTCAATCCTTGCAGTGAGTGAGAATACGCATGCAAAGATGGTCGAGAAATTCCCTGTATTACCAACCTTCAAGACAACACAGAGGCAGGGAGAGGACGTGGTACCACCTGACTCTTCCAGCTGAGCCAGCCTAAATGGTGAGCTGAGGCACACCATGGTCTCCCCAAAACCATCCACTATTTCTGATTGCACAGTCACATGGCAAATCACTTCGACCATGGAAGTCTTTCAGTTCCTTTTTGCCTTTAGTGAAGGCAGCACTTCCTACAAACCATCACTCAGCTCCTTACTAGATTCAAGGGGAAGCTACGAAAGACACGCGGCTTTGGGTGTGGATGGAAACCAAAGAAACAAGACCATCCATTTGAGCAGCATCCTACCATTAAATTAATTAGGTGTAATGCCACACCCCACCTTTGCAGAAGTGCAGTTCTTCCCAAGGCACCACCAGCTCTGGGTGGGTACACACTTCTGTTGCATGGAATGACCTTCACTTGTCACATGCAGGTGACTGCCAGGACACACAGCATTGCAGACAAGGAACACAGCCACCAGCTGTGCCAAAGATGGCCAGCATGAAATGCCTGTCCTTGGTGACCACACCTCTTTGACAACAGCTGATAGTATTGTTATTCAAAGCCACAAGGGAGGGGTTTTGTCCTACCACGTCTGGGCTGCAAACACACAGGAAGTCATTAGTAACTAAAGCAGCACCCATTCAGATGGCACAGAGGACAACAGATGGATTTTTTTTGTTGTTGTTATTTTGTAGGTTAACAGGGATCAGCAGGGCCAGTCCAACACTCGAAGTGATGGGTGGCCAGATGCTCTTAGCTGACCACACTGTATTAATGGGATGTGTAAAACCACAGCAGAACCAGGAAGGAGAAATCTTGCCCCTCCAACCAGCCCATGAGCCCAAGCACCCTGCTTGATGCAACCTTTGCTCCTGTGATGTGGAGCTCTCCACACTTTAACTTGTATCACAAACACTCAGGCACTCCAGCAGACGCTGCAGAAGGGTGGCAGATTGTAGAACTGAGCACTGTCTGACAGGTTTTATTTAAGTGCCACTCGCTCCCCAGAGCTCCTTCCAGGCAGTACCAAGCTCTGTGTAGACACACCAGCTGAGAAGGGAAGGGAGAACAGTTCAGCAGGGCAAGGCAGCAGAGCTTTCTGGGTGGCTTTTGGCTTTACAAGTTGTCACCAAAGTCATGACAGTGAAAAAGACAGTGCTGTACAGAATGGTGGTTGCTTAGGTGATGTCACACCTATTTTAAATGAATTAAACAGAGCAGAGTTTAAACAAATAACATTCATATTATGCCAGGCTCCTCTTGCTTCAAGAGCTTCAGAAGTTCTCCCTTTCAGCCTGGTACTACTTGGCTGCTCATTCAGCTTCCCTGGAGGTAGAAAACTTCTCTTAGCCAACACTGCTAAATACTATTTGCAAGAGAAGTACCCTAAATAACAATGTTTTTTGTGTAACCCTGGTAAAACACTCTGCAGAAGGGCCTTATGGGCAAGACCTACAGACAAACAGCAGAGGCACAACAGGGCAGAGGCAAGAAGTACAGAGTGCTGTTTCCATGGCTTCCCTGCACAAACCTTCACTTCTGGTAGAACGTGTTCTCAAAAGGGTGGAAGGTGTAGCGTGGCTGTTGCTGATGAAGAGGCTACAGGGTAGCATGGCAGGACAGCAGCGCTCTTCAGGAACATGGCTTGTATGTGACCCATGGCACCATCCCTCAGCCCCCTGTGGTATTTCACAGGAGAGCTTCCTGGCATTCTCCAGGGAGGTCTGGCTCATTCTGCCTGGCCTGTTGCACTCTGCGTTTCACAACTCAGTGACAGCTCCCTCCCTCTGTTATAGCCAGAAATCAGTCATTCCCTGCTATGCCAGCTTCTCCTGAACACTTGATTGTGTGGAGACACACAGTTGTATTACAGCTGAGACCAGAGAAGCTCTAACAAATTCTAGGAATGCCATCCTTTAGAGGGTCTTCCCTGGCCTAGGATGGCAAGAAAGGGTTTCACTTGCCTGGAGAAGTTGGGCAGGAGCTAACAATCACTGCTCTGCGTGGCTCAGATACTGACCTAGGTAAGATTCTGCATTCAGGGCAGCAAATACTTATTTAGGACACTCTTAAAGGAAGAAGTGCACTAGACAAGCCACCACCCTCAGGCAGCAGGGAAATTAGCAAGTTATAACTGTGCACAGGTATGACAGAAACAGCTGAGTAAGAGACCCAAGCTACAGGGAGTAAAAGCCCTCCTGTAGATTCACATTATTTGCCAGCCCAGCCAATTTGCACAACTTCAGCTTTGTCCAGAAACTCAAGAAGGGGAGAGTCACTTTGCAGAAGGTCAAGCCTCCACACCCTGAGAATGCAGGGAGGATACTCTACACCAGTGCCTATGTGTAGTCTTCCAGCTCCTCATTCACACACTCACAGGCTGCTGCTACACTGAAGTTACTGTGGTTTGGCGCAGAACAGAGCTCAAATGGGGTAAAAACTACAGCAATAAAAAAGAACCCACTGTAGAAGATTAAAAAAAGTTTAAAAAAAGGGTTTTACTCTTTAAATGACAGAAGGAAAATTAAGTTAAGAAAAATACACAATTCCAGAGACCCTCCCTTAGTTTTCAATTCAAAGAAACAATTGGATTTAACACCCTAATGCAATAGAGGAAAACTAGTAATCTAAGCTTAGATCTAAATTACTCCCTAAGCAGTTACGTTTCACAAAATACAAGTATCAAATGACAAGGAAAACCTCCTAACTTATTCAACAAAATAAACAAAAGAACCCCCACATGCTGCTTCTTATCCAAGATACACCTTAAACAGTGAAATAAGAGCATTTATTTGATATACTTGTAAGGGATTTGTGAAGAAGCATCTCTTTTGGGGCCCATTCTCAAGTGTGGAACTCAATGAACTACCACCAAAGTTCTCTCCCCATTTGCGGTGAACCCTACAAATCATTTAAATCCTGATGTTGGATATGACAGGCTTGTATTCCAGCTGCACCACAATGTACCAGGGGGTTTGACTCTACAAGTCCCCCACATCCCAGGCTGAACTCACTGCATGACCTCTAACAAATGGCTTGACCTCTCTGCAGCTTCTGCTCACTTTATTCAATATTATGATCCATAGCAGTTTGCATTTGATGGATCAAATGTTTGACACAGAATAACTCAAAATAATAATGCCAGAATCTTTAAAGTCATCTTCTTGTCAATTCTGTGGGAACACGTCCATGTTTTTACAGGAATTTGGGCATTATAACCCAGATAAGCACTGCAGATAAAGGCTTTTAAGAATCAATTTTGTTATCAAGAGAACCACATAGAATGAGTGGTAACTGCAGTACAAGCTTGAGTTTAAAATGTCTATGTTTTACTTTGCAAAAGAATGAAATAAAGTTATGAATAGGATTTAAAAAAAAAAATACCCTGGAAAAACAGCATAAAGTTCTCCCCTAATCTTCCTTTTTAAAATAAACACCAGTAACAGGTAGGGCACTACACACAGCCATCTAGCAAAGGTTCATATCGTATCAAGACCTGGAAGCATCATAGCAGCATAGAAGAAATTGGTGCAGAAACTCCGTTACCAGCTCAGTAAAAAATTCTTGGTATTAATGCCACAGGAACAAAAACCAAAGGGTTCATCCTTAGACACCAGTGGGGTCAACATCCAAATAATGCCATCCCTACGGTGAAATACCCAATGAGGCCACATGCATGACTAACTCTGAACAGCAGCAGCAAGATCCTGAATATTAATGATTAACTAAACGCAAACAGCAAAAGCAGAAGACAAGTTTGTGCCCTTTAACACATCAGGGTCACAGTTGCTGTTCTCTCCCCAACTCACTCACTGTTCCCTCTCCATGAACATTTATCCCAAACTAGAGGAAGTTATCTAACACTGTTTTAAAACAACATCTCAGATCTTTCATGTTCCACAGAAAAGTCCGAAAACCTCTAAACCAGTTAAGCAGTAGTGACTAAGATAATTAAGTACACTTCACATGATGTCCAGGATTTCTGGTGACCTTTACACACAGTATCATCCGTCTGTTTGGGAACTGAAGATCAAAAACACTTTGCCTGACTCACAAGTGACTAAGCTGAGAGAAACCAGGCCTCAAGATAATAAAACTGAGAGCAAAGGGTTTTATCGGCTCGTTACCTCCTGAACAGGAGCATCCTCCATTTTCCAGAACACTGAGTAAGTTTTTACATTTCACAAGACGGTGAAAGCCCACAGATTAAAAGGATTTGGGTGTTCCTTTGTTATTGGTGGGCACATGCACAAAGAAGCAAGAAGTCCTCCACAGGAGGTAGTCTGAGTCAGTCTTCTCAGGGTTACCCGACTCCTTCTTCAGGGAGGCTGTATGGCGGCAAGGCACAACTCTGCACGCAATTAAACAAGCTCCATAACATACACAGTGGGAGAGAAAGGGGAGTCCCCAAGGCAGGCTGCTAACAAGGACAGAGGCTAGACAAATGGAGCACTTTCAAGACTGTTTCTTCACCAATAATGTGAAAGGAATGCTAGGCACACTGCCATCCTGCTAGTTTGTTCTGTGGAAATAACCTTTATACCTGCCTCTTTTAAAGTCCAACTGACTTGCATGTAAATTAATCCCACAAAGCAGATCTGTTCACTAACAAAGCAGAGATTCCATCTGACAACACTAGGAAGGACAAGACAAAACAAAATTCCATGAATTATCCATCCATTCATCCCAAACTTCAGGACTGCATATTAGCCCTTGAGACGGTAAATGCAAGAGCCCCACAAGGCACTCAGACCCTGAACTGTTCAATAGATCAGAAGAGGCATAATTAGCTATTCCCATGGTCTCCACAGCTTGATCTGCTATGAATTTGTAATATTGCCCTTCCCCCATTTCTGATAAAAGCCACACAAAGAAACAGAGATATTTAACATACTGCGGTGTAATATAACACAAATTGCAGGTAGAGTGCTATGGTATTAAAAAATACATATGAGAAATTAAATGCATTTAAAACTATTCCTGGAACAATTATTCACTGGGCAGAAAAAAGAAAAAGTAAAAAAGATCTTGTTGTAACAGCATGAAGTGAAGGGAGGGAAAAAAGAGCGCTCTGGGAACCTCAAGGCAGCATTCTCTATTGAGCATAACAACAGGTCAGACTCTGTAAGAGAAGTGCAAGAGGTTTGAGAAGTTTAGAGCTAAGAAAGCACAGCAAAACCACCACCTAAGCTTTATTTAGCATTCTAGACAAAATACTTAAACACTGAGTACCACATTAAAATGTTTGAATGTAAAATTAAAACTTCTAAATTATTAACATTAAGTGGATATTCAGTTAAAAGAACACTTAAACTAAATCCTGCAATCAGATGAAGATATGCAGCATATTCTTTGAAGAGTTCACAGTCTGAAACTCCATTCATGCACTGAAATTCATGAAAGAGACCAAGGAAAACAGGGTTAGTGACTGATAAACCTGATCAGAGCTTAAATAATTAAAAGACAACAGGAATCAGCACTGAGATACTACAGTTCACTTATTGCTCTCATAAACTCTGCTGGGGGTCAGTTTGTTTATAAACTTACGCTGCTCATCTTAGTGCAAGAGATTAATTTCTGCTAAAAGTTCTTTAGTTAAACTACTAGAAAAGTGTTTCCTAAGAAAATTCCCAAAGACAGGCTACTACTTGACTATTTCAGTAAATCATAATCCATACAGCAGTTCCAATTAACTGCCTAATTAACAAGCAAAACAGCTTTAATTGTAGGGGTATTTTTAAAGGTAAATAATACACACATCCACAAACTAGTGAGAATTCTGCAATAAAAATATGTACTTTAAGTGCTTACTGGATGTGGCAACTCCAAAAAGCTCACTTGGGACAAGATGTTAGACTTCAGAAGGAAAGTACTACTCCTTGTGGTATCAAAGTTGCAGTGTTCCACTTGAAAGCTTAACTTGATTAGAAAAGAACACATGGTTATCGTGAACTTCAGTGTCAGACATTTCAGTCATTTCTGATGATAAAAGGCAAAACTTATTAAGGAATTAAAGTGCTCTCCAGTTTGTCACGTTAGTCCCTAACAACATAGCTGCGTGTCTGGATCCATCCTGATTTCAGGAGGGCCCCAGTAACCAATGCACATAATTCAAATTGAAAAATTAATCCTTATCTAGATCAAGGGGGTTGGTTTTAAAAACTTCTCCAGGTATTAAAGTGTAGCTCAATCTACCACGTCCCACATTCTGACAAAAACATAACCCCAAACATTTATCCAGCATGCATAATGACCCAAATTATTTCTCAATATATGCTCCTTTTAGGGTAATGTAAAATAAAAGGAGAGATACCAATTATGCTGCGGAAAAATATGCTATTTTAGAAAGTGTTTCCAGCTCCTTTTCACTACTTAACAGTACTAGTCACACTCCCACAAGCCTTCAGAGATGAAAGGTGAGACAACCTCACACAGCTTGCCAGCATTAACCCTGTTATTACCTTCATCAGTACAGCTACACACAAATTACTTCTCAGTACACCCTCGTGCAGACTTTCAATCACGTTGTCCTGACATATGGTTACAGCAGCAGTTTAGCTCCTATCTGTCATTACCACAAGGAAAACATTCCCATTTTCAGGGTAGTCTCCCAGGAGCACGAGTAGTTATGCTGCTACAGCAATTTCCCAGCTTTTCCCTGGCAGCTGCTCAGAGGTGAATTCCTGGCCGGGCTCATGTTGCCTGTATTTCCCATTTGGGGAACAAACTGTGTGGTTTAATCCTTTGCCCACGCTCTCTTCTGGAGCACAGGAGATGGACCTGGAGCTGAGAGTTAAAAATCATATACAGATGATTATATTTGTAGGGTGGGGAAAAGAAAGAGACATCTTAAATTTAAGAAACAAAACATTGTGTAGATGATTTAGGACCAGCCTACTACTTCTCATTCAAACAATGCAGAAAAAGATACTGAAGTCTATGAACACTTCATTACTGAATAAAAGAGCCCTCATGTCCTCTCTTCTTTCTTCAAACCCTCCTTCTCTGCACAGCTCAAACTTAAATTTTTTGTGAAAAATGATTTTTTTTTTCTTTATTAACTAAAAGACAATGAGGAAATCTGGAGAAAAGCTTTTTACGCTGAATTAAAAGTTCTAATACTCATAATACTTACATTTTTAATTCCTTAAGCCACTTTCAACCCTCACAAATCTTTCATTATTCGCAGTAAACACAATGTGAAAAGGCTGTATTCATCCCTTTATTTATGTGTTAAAAACCAGAATCACTAATGAGTTGAGTCATCAGCCAAAGGGAAGTCTGAACCACCGGGGCAATGCATACTCTGGAACTTGTCACCTGCAAATGCTGATGGGTTAAGACTGCGCCTGTTTGTTTTCTCCTTTATTGGAACTCAGAGACAAGGAACTCACCGGAAACAGCATCTCCTGAAGATTTCACTGATACATGAGGGCACTTACTTAGCTCAGCTTTGACATGGATTAAATTAACACCTTATTATATTTGCCGCTTGTTTCTCAAAGTTTTTATAGGCAGAAAACACCACTGTTGCACAACACATGGGCTATTTAATCTAGTTGGGCTCATATTCTGTCTGTTCGTCCCTCATCAACTACAGCAATCGTCACCCAGCCTTCTCTAGTGTTGTACGAGATCAAATTATCGCTCATTATTTCCTCCTAATTGCAGAGGAAGAACCTCACACCTATAGCAAAACAAGCTTCCCTGAAACACCCACATCCTTCCAGCATGGCTTTCCAGTTTCACCTTTCAGTACAGTTCCTTTTTTCCTTGCTTCAGTCAGTTCCTTGAAGAGTTAAACTGGAAATAATCTTTAATACAAGAGTGCTGTTGAAAGAACCACCTATGCGTGCAAAGCTACTCAGTAAGACAGGCCACATCGCCCGGGGGAGGATGGCAGAGAGAACACTTTAAAGCACCCTCAATTCAGACTAAATAGGTATTAAACTTGTCGGGGTTTTCTGTATATACTCCAGTCTCTCTGAACAACAGACTATAGATTTCACGGGGCATCCCTGCCAGTAAACCCAGGTATTTAGTAGCAGGTGTACTTTCAAAGAAAACTATTTTACCTCACCACTTTCACATATATTGTGCTGGAAACTAAGGAAAAGCTGCTGGGCTTTGCTTTCAATCAATCTCAGCTGACAAAAACAGTGTAGTTTTAAAAATCATGTTAACACTCCTTAGAGAAGGTGGTGCTCCGTGTGCCTTTTGAAAGTGTTAAAACAGAGACACCTCCCAGAGCCGGGCAGGTTTAGCATACACCACCGCCAACAGCTCCCGAAAGTCTCTCGGCAGAGGTCGGGAATACCTGGCCCCGAGAGCTCCTAAGCACTCTGAACCGTAAACAACATGGACACCATCTTCCCCTGGGAGCCCGCGCACTCTAAAACAAAGCCACCCCCAGAAGCAGCACGGCTCAAGCCAACTTTAAGAACTTCGTGCCATTAAAAAAAAAAAAAAAAAAAAAAAAAAAAAAAAANNNAAAAAAAAAAAAAGAAAAGAAGAAGAAAGCAAGATCCGGACGCGGTGCCCGTTTAGCCCGCGGGAGCGGAGCGCTCAGCCTGGCGGGGAAGCCTTATCCCCCGGGAGCGGGGCGAAGGAAAAGGCCCGGGCGCTGCGGGCCCCCCTCCACCCCGCGCTGCTGCCGGGGCCCCGCGGCTCCCCCGGCCCTGGCCCGGCTCCAGCGGGCCCGTCTAACAAGTTGATCCCGGCGTTAAAGAGGAAGAAAAGGAAAACCTGGGAGGGGGAGGGGAAGCCCCTGCGCGGTCGCGGAGCCCGGGCTGAGCGGGGGAACGCGGGCAGGGAATGCCGGAGGGAAGGAGGGTCGCCTCCCGCCTCCCTCCACGCCCGCAGGATCCATTTTCCCTCCCGCTGCCCCGCTCCAACTTTGTGCTCGCCGCGGCCCGGGACTCACCGGCATCATCTTGGAGCCGAACCGCATGGGGGCGGCCGGTGCCGGCCCCGCCGCCCGGAGCGGGGAGCGGCGGCCCGGGGGGCGGAGGGGCTGCGCTGCCGCCGGGACGACCTGTTGCGGGAGGCACCCGGCTCGGCCGGCCTCACCGCCCGCCCTCCGCTTTGTTCCCACCGAGAGCCGCTCTCCCACCGCCGCCTCCACCCCCGGCTCCGCTCCGAAACTAACCCCGGCCCGGCGAGGAGGAGCCGCCGCGCCCCGCCCGCCGCCCACCCCCGGGAGGGGCTGGCCCGCCTCCGGCCCGCGCCAGGTTTGCCGGCCCGGAGCTCCATGAGGGAGGTCAGACCTTTCGGGGCTCGGCACTCAGCGGGTGCGGACTGCGACACTACGGGATCCGTGGGAGTCCCCATGGGTCACCTCCTCCTGCACACCGCTCCGAAACGCGCCGCTTTCGGGGCCCCACGGAGGGCAGGGGCACACGCAGCCCGGTCTTCCCTGGAATGGCAGCGGGGAAGCGCGGGTGGGAAGCCACCAGTCAAGGTCAGGCTTCAACAGCAGGGCCTCCCCTAGCCTGATCTGCGAGCCCCTGCCGGACCTACTGCCTCAGACGGACCGTCCCTTTTAACTCCTCGTGTACGCAGTCAGTGGAGCATCGCTGCCCAAGGCACGTTTTATTTTTTTGTTGTTTTTGGTTGGACCTGGTGAGTCGATCAGGTCAGATCTCACTGAGACGACAAAGTCTTACGTGGGCTGTCTAAAAAACATCCCCACAAATCTTGTGCACCCACTTAAAGGTGGAGGGAAAAAGTTGTCCCTTCCTTAGATTAGTGTACAGGGCACCCATCTGAAACCCAGGCACTTTGCTAGTAGCACTTCAAAGCTCACGCAAAGCTTGAAAGAAAAGTATATTCAATCAGCACCGTTACAGGGCTCTCTCGGCAGGAAAACCTGCTCCATCTGTTTTCCCTACTCGTATTAAAATCTTCGCAGTGATTAAGCAGGATAAAAGCGTAGAGAATTAGCAGTTCCCAGATGAAGGAAGAGCAAAACACGAACCTAATTTGTGTACAAACATCTCTTTTTCTAAAGCAGTAAAGAAACTTGGAGAGCATTAATAACGCCCCCCCCCAGGAGCTCCTAGGCGGTAAGCAGGCACTGTTTAATACAATACTGATGTGGCGGGGGGACGGGGATACAATCCTGGCCGAGGCGGGCCGTGTCCCCCGCGTTAGTCCCGATCCCGGGGCCGCTCCCGCATCCCTTCCCCCCGGCTCCCCGCGCGCCTCGCCTCCGCGCCACGGCCGGCCAATGAGGAGGCGCCGCAGCCGGCATGACGTCACCTCCCCCGGCGCCCATTGGGCGCCTAGCGAACACAGCGCGGTGTCTCCCGGCAACGCCGTGACGTCACGGCCCCGCCCCGCGAGCTCGCGCCCCGGGCCGTCCCGAGCAGCGGCTCCCGTTGTCCCGGCGGAAAACGCGCGCCTCCCTCCAGCAGGGCCCCTGCCTTGGCCACACGCTGTGTTTGACCTGTGGGCGGGAACCGCTCGCCTGAACCGCGAGCAAAGCGCCACACTGCTGCTGCCGCCACGCCGCCCCCGCCGGCGCGCTCCCAAACCCGCGGGTATCCCACCGGCAGAGTGGATCTGTCAATTCCAGCTCTTTCCCGATTTGCGTCCGTTCCGATTCGCTTCTCCACTGTCCGCACGCATGGGTCAACCTACGCACGGAAGGTTTATAAAGCCAGTTTTCATTTGGTAGTTTTTTTAAAACTCACGCTTTAGATTTATCTTACGGGATAAAAACGTTGCGGGTCAAAGCAGGTGACGATGGAGAACCGAAATTCTTAGAATCGCAGAGTAATAGAATCACTGGGTTTGGAAAAGCCCTCTAAGATCATTGAGTTCAATCATTAACCCAAGACTGCCACTAAACCATGTCCCTATGCACCACATCTCCATGTCCTCTGAACACTTCTGTGGAGGGTGACTCCCCCACTTCCCCGGGCAGCCTGTTCCAATGCTTGACCACCCTTTCAATTGAGATATTTTTCCTAATATCCAGTGTAAACCTCTCCTGGTTTAGAGGTTTAGGTGCAACTTGAGGTCATTTCCTCTTGCCCTACCACTTGTTGCTTGGGAGAAAAGATGGACTCCCACCTGGCTACAACCATCTTCCAGGGAGCTGTAGAGCATGATAAGGTCCCTCTGATCATCCTTTTCTCCACGCCAAACAATCCTCAGTCACACCTCAGAAGCATTGGTGCTCCAGACCCTTCACCAGCTTCGTTGTCCCCCTTTGGACATACTCCAGCCAACGATTTTGCAAATCCCTGCTGAATTTTTAGCAGCATCTAGCTGGTAAAGGATAAAATCAGGATTATGATCTTTTAATGTACTCCCTAAATACAGATGCAAATAATTTCTAATAATAATTAGAATGTTAAAATAACAATTTTAAGCCTGTAAAGTAAACATGGAAATGGTTAGGTAAAAATGAAGTAGAAATGATGTTTCAGATGGAGTGTATGTGTGAGGCAGCTACATTTTGCTACCACATGCCTCTCTGTAGGTCAATGCACAGAAGTCTCCCCTGGCTCAAGTTCTAACTTTGACATCTTCCACACAAAACTACAACCCCATCCCTGCTAAGGAAATGAAGCTCCAAGGGGTGCACCTATTTATTTCCAGTTCTGTGCAGGCTCTGTGACTCATCCACTGCAGCGAAGCCTCTCAGTGCCATCTGGTCTTGCACTCTAGATCCCAGCTCCTCTCCAGCAGAGGAGACAGTGCGGCCAGGTTTGCAGGTGAAGTGGGGCCAAAAACAACTTGTACCCATGCCTATCTCAGCAGCACCGTTCGCCCTCCCTACGGCACCTCACATTCCTGCCTCTCACAGCAATTCAGACATGATTTCACTAGATAAGCATGGCATGAATTTCTCACAACAGGTTATTGATTACAGGAAAGGTTTTTTGGTTTATGAGCAGAGAGCTGATGGTTCTCCCACAGAAGGCAGAAATATGTGAGGGTATCTGACCACAGGTTCAACCCCCAGAGTGCAACAGTTGGAGATAACTGAGTCATGCACCGGAGCATTGGCAAGGGGCAGCAGTCCCAGTCCTGCATACACAGAGCTATCAGAAAAAAGAAGAGAAGGTGAGATCTACAGGATCTGGAGCCAGTGGCACAGCCAGCTGAAGCTCTGCACCTCTTCCCTGGTTCCCACTACTTTTGGCGGTCTCAACAGAACATGCTGCACTTGACTAAGGCCACATGCAGTTCCCTAGAAGTAATCCCAGCAAGGGTTCAGGGGCAGTTGATACTCATGGAATGGCTTGGAAAGTATCCAACAAAAGGGGAAAAAAGTCCACCAAACCACTAAAGAATCATTCTTCTTTCCACGGGAGATCTACTTGATCTGAACCACAGAAACTTGCAGCAGCAGAAAGACATTGCAGACAGTATTGGTAATGATAATCAGTAGAAATAAATAGCATCATCTTTTCTTGTCATTACTCTTTCCATACAATGGGATCTGCAGAAGGGGGCTGGAAAAACACTGCTGTATTTCATGTTCTCAGCATGCTACTTAGAACTCAAAAACTCCATTTAATTTCTTCAGCGCTATACCTAAGCAATTTTAACAGTAGCTTTACGTCCTCTGCTCCACCAGTCTCCCTAAAACTGCCTCCAGACCAGCCAAGTCCCCTTTTACAGTCCTGACAAAATTAGGAGGATCATCAGGTAACATTTCTTTTGCAATAACTCATAAGAATTTAAAGGAACAAAAAAAAAGCTGTACCTGTCAGTTGTTTTTAATAAACCCTTTAATTCTGCAGCAAAGCTGAATATGATTCTTAGGCTGCTTCTAAGACAGCAGTTTCAAAGAGAGTTTGTCAGAAATCAAGAAAGCAGCATCAATAGAAGAGGTAGAGGAGGGCAGCTGGGTTAGGTTTGCTGTCCACTGCCACCTACTGTTAAAACTCCACCAAGTCAGACTTGTGAGTTCTTATTCCCAAAGGATGTAATTAAAGAGCCCAGAAGGAAGGGAGAGCTTTGGAATTGAGATTGCTGTGGAGAAAAGAAATAAAAAAGGAACATACCAAGAGAATTGCTCACCTAAACTCATGGGGCTGTGGCACAGCGGCTTCACAAGTTTGGATTCTAATTTATACAGCTAGTATCCAGCCCAAGGTAAGGCTTTTCCAGGCAGTGATTCAAAGCAAAGGCCTCGATTTGTCTGTGTTGCCAAACTTCCTCACAAAAAGTAGCTAAAGAAAAGAAAACCGATGGTTTAACACTTTCAGCACCTTCATACAGTTCTGCTAACCCACCAGCTGCCCTCTTGTTGTTGTTAGATTGATTTTCACTATTTAATGCTCCATTCCTACTATTTAATTTGTTTTCAAAACATCAGATAACAGACCTAACAGCAAAAACAGTTTTGGGGAAAACATGCAGCAATTGCTGAGTCTATCTCCCAGCTGGAAAATAAAGTTCCTTCCTTCACAGAACCATAGAATCATTAAGGTTGGAAAAGACCTCTAAGGGCATCAAGTCCAACCATTAACCCAACATTGCCAGGTTCTTCACTAAACCATGTCTCTAAGGGCCACAACTATACATTTTCTGAACACTTCTGGGGCAGCGATTCCCTCACTTTCCTGGGTAGCCTGTTCCAGTGCTTGACCAATTCCAAAGTCTTCAGGTAAGATTTACAAAATCTTTCAAGAAATTTGCTAACAACATCAGCTAGGATATCCCATGTTATTCCTGTGGCTGCTTCTGAAGCAAAAGCCTTTGGTCTATGCCACATTCAAAGCAGTACATTGAGAAGCATTTAGTAAGCACAAATTTTAAATTAAGATACAGTGGCTTTCCACAACTTCTGTCAGCCCAGTTCTCCAAGTGTAAAGTTTTCTTGGACATTGAGGAACGATACAGCAGGCACACTGTTGCCCTGAGTTTTGCAGTGTTTTTCTTTCTGTAAATTTTCTCATACCTTTTTCTGTAAACATGGCCATGGTTTCTTAGCAACTATCTATACTTTTCCTGTGTTTATAATTCCAGTATACTGGGTGGAGAAATATGATTGACAGATGCTTTGACCAGTGGAATTAAGAGGTGTTGATTTCTACCTCCAATCCACGGTGATTTGTAAAAACATATAAATAAAGGCAGAGGGTTCTGCCCTCTCTCTCTTTCTGCCCTCTTCGTCTGTCGTCTCAGTGTGGTTCATTATTTGGCTCTCCTTGGGGCTCCTCGGCCTAGTTAGCTGGCCTGACCCAGTGCTACATCACACCTTCCTCCTGGAGATATGGCACTTCTCTAAACTTGTATGTAGCAGCTGAAATGGGCCTCTCCTGCTGTAATCCCTCCAGGGAGTTTATCACATCAGTGCATGCTTCATGCAGATATCATCAGGCCCTACTTGGAAAGTGTGTGTTTTGTGGTCACACCAAGCCCTTTTGGGTTGTGCCATATACTTCCTTACTCACACGCAGATGAAATCAATTTAAGATCTAAACAAACAACTGCATTCTGTCACATTCCTATGCCAAAGTGGAAACAAAACCTAGAATTTCCCAGCATACGGAACAGCTCAGTTCCTCACTCAGAGGCATGAGAACCAGTGCCTTGCTTTGTGATAGCACTTACTACTACACAAAGTAAATATAAACTTCACTGATCACTGTATGTAGGAGCTAGTCATGCATTTAGCAACTACATGAGACAACAGAAGTGCAGACTCTGCAACTTTAAAGTTAGTTAAAAATTATTTCTTGCTTAACTTGCATCCTCTCTGTAAACTAACCCCGCTATCTTAAGTTGTGACAGTCCCATATGCACCCACTGCACAAAGTACATAATCATGTTACTCTGTAAACTAATAATTGTACAGAGCCAGCAGCACTCAAAAAACACTTCAGAAATTTGCATCAATTTTGCTGCAACCTGTTCAGGTCTTAAGCTGTTCATTTAAATACAGTTTCAAAGGATGATTCTCTAAAAATAGCAAGTGTCATTAATATCACAAGCATCACTCACTTTAAGCAGAAGTCTTCCATTTATTCCAGATCAACTAGGATTTATTTAACTTCAGTAAACTAAAGCTCCTTCAGCTTCTCAAGTTACTTGCTGGAAGAAAATTCTGATTTCCTCACTCAAATTTTTTTCTATGTAATTTAAATTCACTGTGGGGTTTTTTTCCCTCACAGGTAATTTAACAACCAGCCAGCTAAACCAAGTCTGCACCGTATCTTAAAAAGAGGAGAAAGAAACTTCCTCTTCCATTAGTCCCCAGCATCTTTCAACAAAAGGTAGGCTGGCACAAATTAGTGTTTTGTATGCATCACACACAGCTGCCATTCTTCTCAATAACTAAATTATATTCACTACACTCACTCTGGATCCCTAACAATTTATCTGAGCACAGACCCTGACAGAAGACCCTCTGTAACAAAATGTCTGTTTAGGGCAATTACAGCAGTTTGAGAAAGCTGTATCCGCCTGCAGCCACTCATCCAGCCCCACAAGGGAGCTGGCCAGTGAGGAAAAACAGGGAAGGAACTAAAAACCATGCTCATTAAGCACAAATATATTCAGCTGTTGGGAAGAGAAATTCTGTGATCAAAATCCCATTCCTTACCAGAAACTTTCAGACACTGATTATCCACACAGTGAGGCTGAACCTCCATCCCAGCTGGATGTTTGGAGAATGTGGAGAGTTAAATGAACACTGCCATTTTACTGTTGCCTCATCCCTATTGCTCAACTGCCAAGAAGCCCGACTTAGCTCATGCTAGCAGTCCCTCTGGAGTCAGGAGAGAATGAAACCAGAAGGATTTCAGAAAATACAGATTTATTTCAAGATCAGGCCCTCAACATTTTCTTTTTTGTAAAGTGACTGCAGGACTGAGCAGATCATGTCTTTGTAAACCTCTTCTCCTGGTTAATTTATGTGTTTTCTTTGCACTTTCTCACACAGAGCTTGTAGTCCTGTGCCTCAGCATATCAAATGCTGCTCGAGATAACCCTGGCAGACATGGGGACATCCAAAGTATTGGTGCAGTTTGTTGTGTCTGTGATACTTCACCAGGCTGAACTGATGAGACACAGAGACATTACTGATGTCTTCCCTCAATTATCTTTATCATAGTGTAAATATGTAGTAGTATACTGAAATTAAAGGAATTCCTTGGAACTTACATCAAAACTGAGCCCTTCCTCATGGTGAAAACTAATTCTGTGTCTTAGGGCTTGCAAACATCCTAGAAGAGAATAACAGAGAATTAATAAAAGTCACATTATCTAATGAAAGCCTCTTTTTTTTTCCCCTTAAGCTTGCTCACCAAGGTTACTGTTGAGTAGAGCTGTGTGAGGATGTGTAACCTGGCCAAGGCAACATGCTATCAGTACCTGATTCTGCAGCCCTCTCTCAGGGGTGGTATTTTGACTACAAGAAAATAGAAAGGCTGTTTGTCTGAACCCTTGTCCTTTTTATCCCCCAAGTACATCGGTTTACCTGATTTATAATTAATTATTAGTAGTATATAACTACTATACTATGTGTCTACAAACCCCAGTTTTCCTGTGGATTCAAAAGTATTTTAAGTTAAATATTCTCTTGTTAAATATTTGAAACAGAAAAACGTATTTGATGAAAGCTTGACTGTGCAACATGCCTGGCCTACAAAAACTACTCAAGATTAGCCTGGTCTCCACACTTTTAGTTCAGAAAAATCTACAGAGGCTGTATTTTCTATCCTCCTATCTTCTCCTTGTTTTCCTTTTGCTTCTACCTCTCATTTCCCATGGAGCATCATATTCTTCTGCCTCTCAACATCAACATATGATTACTATCAGATACCTAATATCCAGTATTACAAGTAAATTAAGGAGTAGATAAAGATTTTAGAGTCAGTTTCTCAACCAGCTTTTTATGCAACATGTAGCACTACTGGGTCCAAAACTGATTAAACTGCAAAGGATCCAGTTAAATATTTATACTGATTTAATTAAACTGGGATTACATTCATATCTGAAGTTGACTCCACACCACAATATTTACTCATTTACCTATTAAAGGATTAAAAGTTTCAGCTGCGAAAGATTAATCTGTTCAAATTTACACTGCTGTGTGTATTTATTAAAAACACTCTCAAAGGAAATTTAAATAGGACTTTTTTCCATTTTTAATGCCTTTCACAAAAAGACCTTTAAGCAAGAAAGACTTTACTCTGCCTTAGTGTCCAGCAGCCTGAATGAAAATATAGCTGTGTGAATAGACCAGACTTCTTTCAAATTTAGCATCTCTTTAGAAAATCCCTAATATCCATCAAGTGAGCAAACTGCTGCTGCTCCCGAGAAGAAAACATATCATGTGGGAAAGCCTCTTCTAATTTTCTATTGATTACACTAACTTAATAAAACAAATCTGTTCTCCTCCCACCCAACTTCTGCTCTTACCCTCAGTTTTTGAGCATGTTACTCCTCTTTGCTCCAATATTCCTCATCAACATGACAGTTCTTGACCTACTTACACAGTTTCCTTCACCTCCAACCCCTGCTGCTAAATTTTTCCCCACTCCCATCTTCCCAGATGTCTGCTTGTTAGTTCCTGCTTCTCACTCTCTCTCTTTCTGCCCTTCCTTTAATTTCTTCTCCTTTCTCAGATTTCAGAGATACAGCTTTACTTGTATTTGAGCCAGGCTCTTTCCGCTTCATCACAGTTCTTGGTGTTGCTTGCTTCCACACAAAGCCCAACCAAAATATTCCACCTAATTTCAGTAAAATTTCACAGTCCTGCTGACCTAGACACACCACACTCCAAGCAGCTGGGAGCACAATATGTACTCCAGAGTATGGAGACATCCAAATTTCATCCCCCCAAACAAAAATATTATGAGGATTTTTGCATTAAAGGAGTGAAAAAATTAGTTTTCCTTAACATCTTCTTCTGAATCATTGAGAAGTTAAAAGAAAAATTAATCCAACTATACTTATAATTCTAACACAGTGAAATCAAAACTATGGCTATTTCAAGATTTTAAGATTTAAGGCTATTTCAAGATGATACATGACACATAACATGCAAATAGATTCTACATAACTTTATTTCATCCCTTTCAGAAAATATTACCAAGTTTTCTGGCTTCACAGTATCCCAAAATAACTGAAAAGTTCATCCACTGGGGAGTCTGTAATGGGGGTTTTGTGAAAGTGCGTGACAACTGTGTTTTTCCAAATTAATGCAAAGTGATGCATGCTCAGAAAAATGACACCAGATACACTGGGGAAAGACATGAGTCAGAACCTGGAAGGCAGCAGAATTACACTACTTACTAAAATAGACTTATTAACTATTAAGCTATATATATAGTTAGCATAAAATAGATATCGTTCATTGTATTTATAATGTTTGGTGACATGATAAACATAAAGAACATATGGCTTATATTTATTAAACATAGAGCTGTAGCTAAAAAACTGAAATTATTCAAATTATATGACCCCAAAGAAAAAAAAGCATTCTTGAAACCATGTGAAATCTTATATGCTTAGGTAAGACAAAAAACTCCACTTCCTTTTAAAACATCAACACACTGCCAGCCCAAACTTCATGTGCCAAGTCACAAGTTCATAAAGAATTCTCCTGAGCGTGTTTTAAACGGCTGACGGTGCATGTGAAAGGAGATCAGGTCTGAAAATCATGCACGAGAATAAAACTCTCATTGCAAGATAGTGGCATTGATGAGTTGAGGGGAGGGGAGGGAGCAAAACACTTCCAGATCCATACAAGGCACGCAGTGTTCTGCTCCCAAAAAGGAAATATTAATTTCAGCACACATTTTTGGAGTGCCATTAGGATGACACACATAAAGCCTTACCCTTACATTTGCCCTGCTCCCAAGTTAATTCTTTTCCAGTTGCCTTTTTTTTTTTTTAAGAAAGCAGTTGCAGATGAGTTTCCAAGGAGGGGCAAGAGGAGTGAAAGAAATGGGTTAAGATATGACTTCAAAGAGAGGAAGCATGGCTGAAAAAAAGATGTACAGAGCTGCTGCAGGCAGCTAATTCTTTACTCCTGTAATACTTTAAGCTGTACTACCTTGGTGCAGGTACTGCAAGAAGTGGTCCCTTTCTCCCCAAACATTCGATGTCTTTTTCCCACATACTTTAGTACCATCACTTCTGGCATTTGTTTAGTGACTTCCTCTGGCATGTCAGTCTTCAGCAGCATCAGTCCCCCAGACAAGCACAGACACCCAGCATGCAGATGTGAAACAAAGCAGCAGCAGCAGCTGAAGGCACTGAGGAGACTGGCACCATACTTTCCAAAGGCTGTGCTAACTTTTGTCAGGCTAAAATGGTTGTGAAACTGAGGTGTGTCTGTTCTCAGAAGCACCAGGGAATTTCTAGCAACAGGCCTTGGTCCCATCCCTTTGTTGTCCCAGCAATCTGATGCAGAAACCTCCTTAATATACAGGATAAAGGGCAAATAAAGGGAGCAGAGTTTGCTTTATTCCAGGTGTTCCACCTGCTCAACTATGTCTGGTTCCAGGCAGTGGTTTTCGGGCAGCCGAGGGCTTTGCCAGCTGGCTCTGATCCCAAAGGCTGGCAGCAGACCTGCTGCCCCCCTGGCTGCTGTGGCTCCCGCTGCCAGCAGAGTACAGGCAGCTTGGACATCAAACACAGAAGGGGTGCTCGCCCATCTCTAGGTAAATTACAGCAGCCTGGATCTCTTTGTAATAGGGATGTAGTTGCGTCTCACTGAGGAGCTACAGGGGTATTTTCCATCGTGTAGCTGCCCCACTGTAACTCAACCACGTTCTCCCCGTAGGTCACTGCCTGTGCGGAGGGAGCACTGCCGGACTCCTGGGCAGCAGCAGCCATGGAGGGCGTTCCCACAGAGTTTCCTCAGGAGCGGCATGGAGAGGGAAGCACCCATCCCTCCTCTCCAGCCTCCAGCCGCAGCACACGAGGGCATGCTCTAAAGCCACCTCGGGGGAAGTTCAGGTTCGGTATTAGGGACAAATTCCTCGCGGACAGAGTGGGAATCCTGCATGGGAATCACAGAACCGTTAGGGTTGGAAGGGACCTCTGGAGATCACCCAGTACAACACCCTGCCTAGGCAGCGTCACGTGGAGCAAGCGACACAGGAGCGTGTCCAGATGGGGCCTGGATGTCTCTGGAGAGGGAGACTCCACAACCTCCCTGGGCAGCCTGTTCCAGTGCTCTGCCACCCTCAGCCTCACGTTGGGGAACTTCTCGTGTTTTAGTCTGCGGCCCTTGCTCCTCGTCTTGTCTCTGGGAACCACCGACAAGAGCCGGGCACCGTCCCTTTAGCACCCGCCCGCGAACGGCTTCCTAGGCAGAGATGGCAGCCCAAGCCCTCGGGCGTCGCAGCAACCCCCGCCGTTCCATCTCCCTCATTCCCCGCGGGAATGGCGGGGCGGGCTCGCCGTGACGGCTGCGGAAAAGGCGTCACAGAGGGGCGGTACCGTCCCCCCGCGGAGGAAGGACGGGCTCCAAGATGGCGGCGCCGGAGGAGCGGCTCGTGTCGGAGGGCGAAGGCGGCGCCCCGGGCTCGGCGCGGCTCTCCCCGGCCCCGCTGCCGGAGGCCGCCGAGCCGCTGGCGCCCATGGAGCCGCCACCTCAGAGCAACACGCTCATGGGGCTGCCCATCGTGGCCATTGAGAGCATCCTTAGCTTCCTGTCCTACGATGAGACGAGCCAGCTGCGCCTGGTAGGGGCCGCGGAGGGGAGGCGGCGGGGCGGGGGCGCCGCTGCGGCCGGACCGGGCTNACTCTCGCTGTGCGCTTCCGCACGAGCTCTCCTAAAGCTCTTTACGGTCTCTTAGTTCTTTCATTCCTTTCGCGCTCTGTGAGAAAGCACCGGGCTGCTGAAGGCTCATTTCTCCTAGTGACTGGTTGGGGTGGGTAGTCTATTGTGTCTCATATGTATGTTTATTTTTACTTATAGAGCTTAAGCCTACAAGTGTAGGAGGTGGTGAGCCTGCTGCTCCAAGAACCCTACCCTATCTAGAAATGTGGGTCAAAAAAGAAGATTAGGAAAAAAAAAAAGACTGCCTGCTTCTTCCAGTCTTAGTGGTAGATCTAATAACATATACTATCTGCACCTCTGAACTTGATAATGCCAAAAAACCCAGCAGCTGTCAGGGAGGAGATCAATGTATATCAATATTTAACTGCCTGTATAAGGAGCCTGATGTAAACTGTGCCATATTATGAATAAGCTCCTGTCTTACTGAATCTCATATGAGGTTGTAAATGGAATAATAGTGAGTACAGCTTATGTAACTCTCAGTAAACGTGCATGAACTGTACTGTTCCTATTTTAAGAACTCTATTAGCCTAAACTGGATAATATTACAAGCATATTTCTGCAGGAAATTGGACTGCCTGTGTCCTGGATCAGCAACCTGAAGTGTTGCATCCTGACTGTAACTTTAAACTGAAAACTCTTCAAGCAGAAAATCTGTTCTTATTTATACTGCTCCAAGCACACCAGTTCCTAAATACTTCTAGAGTGTGCTGTCAGTGCACTGAAGACTTCAGCTTCTTCTGTGAGAGTAGGTAGTGGATCTGTAAAAGAGATGGGGCACTTTGAGAACCACAGAACAGCCTGAGTTAGAAGGGAGTCACAAGGCTCACAGAAGCCCAACTCCTGGCCCTGCACAGCACATCCTCAGGATCACAGGAGGTCCTTGCAGTTTGACCAAGGGGAAGGGAAGTGCATCACATGGTCTTTGGCTGTGCCGTGTTTTAGGGTTGGAATTGCAGCCAGACACAGCCCATGGCTGCACCTTTACTGTTGCATGTGAACGGTGGTGCCTGTGGGAGCTCTCACAAGTCAATGCAAGGCTTTTTCTTTCTCTGGCCCTAAGTGTTTGCAAGCAGTGCTGTGTTGGCAGTGAAGGTGAGAGGAGGAAAGGTGATGTCAGGACTAAACCAGCTGTTTAACTGTCACTGGTTCTTAGGAAGTAGAATGTAACACTTTTATGCTCTCTTATGTAGCACATCCAAGTTTATTTTTCTAGAAGAGGCCTGCCCCTTTCAGAAGCTTCAGAAATATGCGGAACCAGACTGGATAAATACCAACTTCGAAACATACATAGAACAATACTGGACATAAAATGAAGGAAACTATTTAGTTGGTCTTTCCCTATTTTTACTTTTTGAGTCGTGACAGCCAAGAAAATTAATCTCCATCAAATTCCTAACTGTTCCCTTAAGCACATCAGAAGGCATTAAGAGCATTCTTCTGAGAAGAAAGTAGCCTTTTGTTAACCAGCAGTAATGTAAAGAATCGAGGCCCTTCTGGTTTGAGCCCATAAGCTTGGTCAGCTGGGTCTTTCAGGTGGCTCTTCAGAGCTGAAGGTGTTCTTTTGGCAGCTCACTGAGAGGTACACACAGAATGTTCTTCATAGCTCCAGGTGCTGTTGACAGAGAATTAAGGGAGCCTTTAAAAATAGCAATGCCTAGGCATAAATTCATAATGAAATTTCATTACTTTGGGATTTTTAAAGGTGGTGAGTAGCCTTTGGAAAGACCTGTATATTCCTGCTCTAGGGTCTGCCTTGCACAAACAGTTTATTTTTGTTCTCTGTGAAAACTGACTTGACCTGCTTATCAAAAATGAATGAGTGGATTTTATAATAAGTAGTATTGTGCTAAAGATACATTGCAGAACTGCATTAATTGAATGACAGGTATTAAATTGCTCAGGTCTCATGCATATCAGAAATGTGCCCAAAGCAGCCCCATTACGCCTCAGAATGTGGCATTCCACGGGATAAAGCATCTTGAGGAAGGCAGGAAGATCCAGGACATGGATTAACCTAAACAAAGTTTGATCATACATGTTTAGACAAAAAATGTGGATTCCCTCAACCAGTCATTTTGATGCGTTCTCTGGATCCCAGCATGGAAGGAATGGATGTCCTAATCTGCTTTTTATTTTGGATCACCTTAGGTCAGTGATCCATAAAAAAATGTAAAAGAAATGTAAAAGAAATTCTTTGAGTTGAAGTGGGTTTGGATCTACAGTGTATGCAAGACAACAGACGAAGGAGTTGGCTGGGTAGGAGGATGTAGAACACCACAATGTTTTCAGATTGAATGGAGATAGGAGCGTGCATTGTTTATGTAGAGCATAATGAGGAGCACAATCTCAGGCATAAGATCCAGAAGTCTTTTTCTGTTACCAAAGGATGAGGTAAAGAACATTTCCTGCTTGCGATGATTGCCATCAGCAAGGCAAGACCGTGGGCCCCTCATTGTGCAAAAAGCACTTGCTTTCCTGAGTATAATGCTTTTTGCTGTTCCTGGGGTTGCTGCGTGTGAAAGCGTAAATGAAGCACCTACTGGTTAAACAGTGAAGTAGATCCAAGGAATAGAGACTAAACAATAGGTATTCAGGGAGGACTCGTGTCTGAAATGAAGAAAATCTTGAGCTCTCAAACTTTTGTTCAGACAAAGTGAATGAGAGGAAAAGCAGGAGCATTTTTCGTTCAGCCCTTTTGAGTATTTACTTCATCTGCTTCCTCTGATGGTCTCCATGAGAGAAACACAGAAAGCCCCAAGGATCTGAAGCTGTAATGCTCTGGACCAGCCTGCTGTGCATGCTGACAGGGAAGCTTGCTTTCTTCCACCTTTTGAAGGCTCCTTTTACTGGGATATTTTTAGTCACTTACAGAAGCTTTGAAATTTTTACCTCAGTGGGATAATAATGAAATTCTTATATTCCAGTTTCTTTTTCAGTCACATGTCTAAGCTTGAAAAGGCACTTCAATTCAGGCTATTACTACAACAAGCATGATTCAAAATCACACAATCCACAACCTCCTTCCATGAACACTCTGAGAAGGTTATCTTGGATTCTGACACACATCAGAATTGACTTAGATTCTGCAGTAAACTTGTGCTTATTTCCTGCACAGCACAAGAGTGATAGCCTTTGGACAGCATGGCTTTAATATTCCTAGTTTCAGTCAGTCTGTATTTACAGGCATTTCTATTTTAAAGTTTCTTGATAAAATTATGCACATTTTGCCACTTACTTTACCCTAAAAAAGGCAGTTTATGGCACGTGGTGTCTGTGTACCCTCTAAGAAAAAGAACAATGTAAATACTCCAGGATATTTTATATCTGTTTTGGAGTTGGTTATCTGGTAGTGAAGCTTGGAAGAAATAAGACATGCTTGAGGAAACAGGAGTTAGTAGATCGTGTTATTTTAGTTTGTTTACAAATGAAGTGAGAAGTTAGTTCATAGGATCATAGAATGCTGTTATCACATAAAAGTCAGCACATGAAGAAGCAGCCTCTCCTTCTGCTTTCCACATGGACTTGGAATGCCTTTCTAACCCTGAAATTTGAACACAGGTTCTGGTTGGACTTGACCTTTGAGGAAACACAGTCTCTGGCAGCTTTGTGACTAGACGAAGAAAATATTCACCAAAACTGCAAATATAAGGAAATTAGATTTATGATCTGTCAAATAGCTAATATCAAACTGTCTTGGACTGCTATGGACACCTGAAAGTGTAATGATGGTGCTTTGCATATGACTGACTGTGCAGTCTAGAAGAGGTATACTGTTCCTATAAATTCAGGTGCTATATGGTTTACATGGTGAACCAGCTGAGAATTAAGAGATGATTGGTAAAATACGTTGTGAACGAACGCTTTTGATTTCTGGTGGTACCGGTGTTTGGGTTCTAGACTGATTATTGGCTAAATATGGGTAACGTTGAGAAACTGGAGCAAATAATTCGTAGGGAAGCACAGGAGGAAGATTAGAAACCCCGGTGCGGTTCGTGTTACCCATTGCGAGTGCCTTGGCCTGCGGCTCCCTGGGAGGGTCTCTGCCGCCAGATGTCACTGTGCGCGAGGTTACAGCCCTCTGCAGCCCCGAACGCGGGGCTGAGCGCGGCCGGAGGGTGTTTTCCTCTGTGCCCGGCCCTTGTGCAGATCCCAGTTCCTGCTTCAGGGTTCGGTACCACCAGAGCCGCGAGAACATTAATCAGATCCGTGCACCCCTGGAGCTGCGAGCTCAGGGAAAAAAGAACGGTTTCCTCCTTCCTGGAGGAAGGACCGGCATTCTTCCTTAGACACAGGAGATGATTTAAGTGGATCACTGAATGTGGGGCAGAGTGTGCGTAGACTCTCCCTCTGCAGTTTGCCTGTCTGATCCTTCTTTATTAACCTGAAAGATCTAATACCAAGGAGCACAGACAGATCCACAGTCACTGCTTAATGGCCTGTTCACACAGCTCTGTCTGAAAATAGTCAGTTCTCACAGGACTTACACGAGCTGTGACTAGAGGGAGACTCACAAAGCAGAACTTTTCTGTTTATGCAGAAGGCATTAGACAAAGTAATCGCAGGCTTCTCTGGGAGAGGTATAAACTTACATGGACTTGAAAATTATGAAATGAGGAGTGCATTGGGGAAAGGAGTGTTTATTAAAAAAAAAAGCCTATTTATGGGCAAGTGGGGTCACAGTGGAAGCTGTGGACTTTTGTACCTAAAAAAACCCAACAAAAACAAAACAATTTCAAAGAAAAGTTGGGTGACTCTTGCGTCTTCAGAACTGAATGGCAATTGCTTTAAACTTTTGTACAAGTTGGCTTTGTCTTATGACTGGTAACTTTGTGAAGGTTTAACTTCAGCTGTTTATTATATCTTCTGCAGCTCTTAATGTCCCTTCTTCCTAAATCTGTGGAGCAAAAAACCCTGAGACTATTGGTGTCCAACATAGCAAATAAAGGAATCCTTTATACAGAGGAGAAAAGACTTTAATACAAAAAGAATTTTGTTCCATATGCAATGTTTTGCATGTGTTTTTAAATTTAATTGTGGTTGACTTCAAAAACATAAGCCTTAAACATTGGAGGAAAACCACCATGATTTCTTGTCCTTAAAGGTTTCTTTTTTTAAGACTACAAAATATTAACTTGGTCTACCAGAATCACTCTGGAGACCATGCTAAAAGCCAGGCGTGGGCATTTGCAACTTCAATTAAAATCAGAGGAAATTGTATCTGCTTCTCATAGGGGGCATTCAGCCTACTGTGTCTCTTGTTAGGCAAAATCAATAGATTTATTTGTGAACTGTGTGGAACATAGCTGCGCCTTTTTGGAGTGTCATGATCTTTGGTGGAGATGGGGATGCCTTAATCTCAACTACAGTATTTGCTTGTTGAAATGGAAAAAAAACAGTAAGAGAATCTTTTGCTACCTGTCAGGTAGGGATAAGATAATAGTAAAAGTGCCTTGTGGCCTTAATTGAGCCCTAAGATTTGTTTTTACTTAAATACAGGTTTGTAAGCGAATGGACTTGGTTTGCCAGAGAATGTTAAATCAGGGATTTCTGAAAGTGGAAAGATACCACAACTTGTGTCAAAAGCA
The DNA here is from genome assembly GCA_013400735.1 of Pomatostomus ruficeps. Lineage (NCBI taxonomy): Eukaryota > Metazoa > Chordata > Aves > Passeriformes > Timaliidae > Pomatostomus > Pomatostomus ruficeps. The sequence goes on from VYZT01065358.1 coordinate 44,646, forward strand.
AGTTAAAGCTCAGCTTCCAAGGTATGTACCAGTTAAAACTGTAATTAAATTTAATTGTGTTAGATTAATTTAAGCAGATTATTGAAAAGGAATTCCTTTCTGGCTAATATATCTTATGTATTTTGAAAATTTTAGTCCCATTTGCCTTTATTTATTTTTTTTCTAAAAGCACCTTGAACTTAAGATTTAAATACAGAATAATGGTGTGAAAAGTGTGTCTGGTATTTCAAACAGAGAAGACTGGGTTCTGTATTGCTCAACTCTTCTGACAAATCAAGCGAGGATTCCTGGGAATGAATAAATGCCATTCCTTTTCAAGACCAACTGCCTTCACTGATGATTTATCAAAGACTCTCCTAAAAAAAAAAAAAGGCGAGGTTTTTCACTGACAAAGATTAAATGGGAACAAGGAAGATGGATTTGACATGTGAGCATTACTGGGAACTGGTTTCTCACTAAAGCAATGCCTTTCTTCCTCTTTCCAGTGAATAAGTGCAGCTGCTGCTGTGTTCTATCAGATTTTCCAGTCAGACTGAAGAAACTAAATGCTACTTATCATAGAGATCCCTTGTCAAAAAGCATTTATATCTCAACCTAAACTTCAGAGCAAGTACTACCAATATATTACCTTTATTATTTCAATTGCATTGAAGTACTGACCATATGAGTGGGGAGGATAAAAATTTTCACACTGACTCATTGTCTGCTGATAGTTAGTACTGAAACCTTGTTCTTAAATAGTCCTAAATTACTTACAGAATTTATGGATTACATAAGGTATAGTAATTAGTTAGAGAATAAATTTTGTCTAAGAAAGTGTAGTATGCTGTTACTAGCTGGGTCTCAGTCTGTATCTTTTATGTCCATGAAGACAAATGTTAGCGGTTCCAGGGCTTAAAGGGTGAAATTAACTTGACAAATGTTACAGTTTGATTTTTTGACTCCTTGTTAAATCAGCATCACCTTGTGGTCTGTTTTCCAGACGGGAATCAGAAAGGAGAAACCATTCCTTAGCTCGTCATGCAGATATCCTCGCTGCTGTGGAAACAAGACTCTCGCTCTTAAATATGACTTTCATGAAGTATGTGGATTCCAATCTCTGTTGCTTCATACCTGGAAAGGTAAAATGGAGATTATATTATGTGAATATGTACCCGTGTTTCAAAAATAGGATTGTGTAAACTAACCTGGCACAGCTGGGGCACAGTGATACATTGTGTGTGTGCAAATGTATAAATATATACACACACATACTATATATATATATAAAAACTGTGTTTCAGATACTTGCAAGCAAACCTACAAGCAAATACTCTGTTTTACCAGGCAGTCTGAAGTGAATAAACCAGACTATATTTAAATACTAATGATTTTAAATTTGATTTCTTTTTGCCCTTAGATTCTCTCTTGATTCTGATGTTTGACTTGTGGTATACACATCCTCTACAACCTTTCAGAAAAGATATGTGATCAGGCCATCTGAAGATGTAGTAATTTAGACTACATATAACACTAAGCACTCAGTCAATCAAGATTTTAGGCACTTTTCTTAAGGGTTTGAGTACTTCAGGTTAATTAAGATATTTAGTATGTCAAAACACTGTTCAGTATTACAGTGGATGGTATATTTTTGTACAGTAGGTGGAATTAGTTTTAAATGTAAAGTGTGTTAAATGGGAACATTACTGAGCAGTTCTGGTGTTTTAGAATACTAGCCCAGCATTAAGTATAAATTATGCAGGCAAGATGTACATTGGAGATAAAAATGTTTTATAAGCTATGAAATCACCAGTGCACAGGGGAATTGACAAATCAGGCTCAGAGGAAGACTGGTACAGCTCAGGGATTAAATAAGATCAGTAAATGTTATCCTAATGCTCTATTCATTGATCTTTCCATGTAAGGTTCAGATGTGTTGGTGGTACTTTTTTTGTGGGCAGAGAACTGAATTGCAGTGGGATGAATGGAAAAATTATCTCTTGGGTTCTGGGGAAGCATGCAGACATTTATGCATGCAGTGGTAGGATAAGCTGTGGGTATGGAATGTATTCTTATCTTGAAGAAGTAACTATGTACACTCCTGTTGACTTGGTATTTAATTAGTTTTTAATTATATTCTTATTTGACCTTACATTATATTTTTTATATACCTTGTATTTTTAAAAAAAATAATATAACGAAGTCAAATGAACTTAAGTCCCTGATATTTACATGGTAAATGGAATCCTTAAAAGAAATGTTGTTCTACTATTTTGAAGAGTAGAGGGAAAGGCAGTACTCATCCTAGACCAGGGGTGTGCAGGACTTGCGCAGGTGAGGTTGACAGCTGTTTTCCTTGTGGGCACCAACTTGTAAAGACCTTGATTTTATTTTGGTAGAACTGCTAAAAAGTTTCTGGAGTTTTTTTAAAAAATAATTTACTTCGTGTCTGAGTTTGCTAGCACTGCTGCTCTCTCAACACAGTTACCAGTTCATTCAAGATTAATATTTTGGTCAATCAGATTCAAGGCTTAGTGTTCACTTAGTCTGTCGTTTCCCTCCCACCTGCTTTGCTTCCCTCAGGAAATTTCACCACAGAACTGCCAGGAACTGAATTTGTATTAGAATATGCAAATCCTGGTTTGAGGTTCAGCATTCTGTATGATAGCAGAGCACTGCTGCAAGGTTTTACATTGAGGATGTTGTTGCTATCAGGATATAAAGTGGATGAAATTAGAGAAATCTTTTGTTAAGTTTGTTGCTTGATGAGAAATTAGGTCTTGTCTAGCTTTTACAAATTTTTAGCTAAGCTTCCTTTATAAGAACAAAAGACACAACTGTATTACCTATGATTCAGGGTCCTTATTATGTGTCTTCTTCAGGAAACTCTTCAAACATTCTTAATCCTGTGCAAAATACCTGTGTAGCTTTGGCTAAAAGACCAGCACCCCTATCTTGACCTGCCTTAGACTATAATTCACAAGTTAGTGAGACACCCTTCATCTCCGTATCTCTCCTAACCAAAGGGCTTGTTTCCCAAACCTGTCAAGAGAGTTTTGTTCTCTGTCAGTAGTGGATTGATGTTTTGTAAATGAACATATTTTGGGCTTAATCTGGATTTGCAATATTCTGTGTGTATGGAAGTGGACTCATGTAAATATTTACAGCTCTTCAGGCTGACATAATGCTAATTCTTGCTACTCCAATTACGTATTTCATAACTGGCGGGGTAGTGACTGCTCTGCCTTGGGGCTTCTTGCTTCAGGTTCTCCTGAAGGAAATCATCATGCTAAATGAACATGCTCTGCTGAGTGTAGATTATGTAACTTGTAAGTCAGCTATGGCTGTACTTAAAATTTCATACAGCAAGCGTTATTTCATGACTCTGAAGAGAGCTGTTGTGATAGATGAAATGAATAGCTGCTCTGATATATCATGAACAGCACTTCAAAAAGCTCATCTGGAAGCAAAACATGCGGTAGTGTGCAACTCTTATGTGGTAAAAACCCCTGAATATGCCAGAATTCCTAGAACAAACTGAAATAATCTTGCCTTTATCAGAAAATCCTAATTCTTCTTAAATGTTTTAGGTAATAGATGAAATTTATCGAGTGCTAAGATATGTAAACTCTACAAGAGCTCCTCAGAGAGCTCATGAAGTTCTTCAAGAACTAAGGGACATTTCCTCCATGGCTATGGAATATTTTGATGAGAAGATTGTTCCAATACTGAAAAGAAAGATGCCTGGGTCAGATGTATCGGGACGTCTAATAGGAACTGCCCCAGGTATTAATTCCAACATATAGTTAAGTTTTATTTAGTTTTTCTGTAAAACATCACAGCACTGTATGTTTTCAAAGCTCTCTCCCTTAAATGAGAGCTTTATTACATAAATATTGATGATACTTGTTTCTTGAGAATGCTAACTGAAATTCATTTGCTTTGAAATTTAAGGAGCCTTTGTACTACCAAAAGAACAGTCGCTTGAATGTATGTTAGAATTATGCATAGTGTGTATTCGTTAAACAAATGCTTTTGTGCCACCAGTGAATGAGACTTTATCATTGTATTTGGTTGAAATTTGGCACATGAGATGACAACCTGATGCTTTTTATTTTTAGGACAAGCAGCAAATGAATTTGCCTAAGCTGTAATAGTACACAGAGGGCTAGGATGGGCTTTTTTACTTTACTGGGGGTACTGTTTTATGCACTAACAAGCAAAATAGTCACAGGTGAAAAGGCAATTAAAATAACAGTCTATTAATAAGCCATTAAACTGATCCTTTGTATACTCTGTGAGACTTCCAGAACTTTTGTGAACCAAACCCTAAGGTAGTTGCCTCATGGCTCAATTTACTCTAATGGTAAAAGGCAAAGGATTGGTAAAATTGTAGAGTTTTCCCTATACAGGACATGTTCACACTTTAGGAACTGTGAAATTAAACTCTCTAGAAGAATAACTTAGTAAAAATTGGAAAAAAACCTACATCTTAAGCAAAAACATTAGGCCTAACTGCAGATGCTTTTGTTTCTTGTATGTCCTGTCCATCCTTTTAGCCATAAGTGTGTATACCACCTCTTAATTATATCCTGTTACTTATACTTTCATTTTTTTAATTATATACTTTTTAACAAATTATATATATGGGTTTAAAATTTTTTTAATTATATGTGTTAATATATTCTGAGCCTCTCAGCTGAGGAAGTATTGCCCAAAACCACAGTTGATGTCAATCACCTTTTCAAGGCCAAGGCTTTCTGGTGCATAAAATGCCTCTCTCATGTTGAGGGAAGGGCATAACCTCTCCAAGCGCAATCCTTTGGTGTCCCATAATGGTAGCTGTGCTGGCATCCTAATGGACAAAAAGGAGGAAAAGGAGGGTGACTGTCCCAGACTCTTCTGTCTGTAGAGGACTTAAAGTTGCACCTTCTTGCACAGCATTGCTAGAAGAGTATGACAGAAAAACTGGTAGATATCTTTTATGGCAGAAAAAGTGAAAGAAATTATACAGTAGCTGTTAGTCTCCTTGATTTGCAGGAACTTTATTAGAATCAACAGTTCCAAGCTCAGATTCCAGTATGGTTTTAGTGCTTAGGAAGAGTGATTCTAAAGAAGCATGGAAAATAAATTCCTTTCTTCTAAAATGTAAGTTATACTGAAATACCTTGTTAAGTTCCAAACTGCAAATTTTTAGAACTTTAGCTGTCTGCAACTAAGACAGCAGGATTTTGCTGGTCTAATGAAAGATATTTATTCAATCTTAACTATTCCATATTAAGTAATTTATAGATGTTTTGTGGGGTTTTATCTTAACATCTGTGACACTAAGTCTAGATGGCAACACAGTATCTCTACACAATTTTTAATACAGCAAAAGGAGGGGGGCTTATTTAGGGGATATGAATTATGAACTTTTTTCCAGACTACTGAAAAGCTGTAAGTATTTGAAATTAAACTGGTTGTGCTCTGAGATTACCATATTTTCTCGTTAGACACTTAAGTGACCGTAAATCTGTTTACCTGTTCACACAACTTCCAATCAGTATTCAGATTCATGTGTGGGGAGTAGGGATACGCAAAATAGGAACACTGGGACACCCTTTTTACCTGTAAGTTGCAGAGGATTAATCACAGTTCTCTCTGAAGTTCCAGGGCCTTCTGCAGCACTGACGACGATGCAGCTGTTCTCCAAGCAGAGCCCTTCCAGGCAGGAAGTCACCAAACTGCAGCAGCAGGTGAAAGCCAATGGCACGGGCCTGACGGCGCTGAAGCGGGAGATCTCGGAGCTGCGCGTCAAAGTGCAGGAGCAGCAGAAGCAGCTCCAGGATCAAGACCAGAAACTGCTTGAGCAAACCCAAATCATTGGGGAACAGAACGCCCGCTTGGCTGAGCTGGAACGCAAGCTGCGAGAGGTGATGGAGAGCACAGTAGGGAATTCCTCAGGTTCCAGCTCAAATGAACAATCTCCCAGGAAACGGAGGAAGGCGGTTGATTCCACAGACTGTCCTAGGAAATCCAAACGCCTTCGGAACAGAAAATAGCTCGGGAGGAAATGGCGCCTTCGGGAGGATACACTGCCCCAGTAGCCCAAGCAGGTGTGCTTGTTTGGATACTGTGACCAGCTTCATGGTGTCACTTCGGCTGCTGGCTCTTCAAAACACCACTTAGACTTGAACAGTAATTTTCTTTCATTGACTTTTCCCCTGCTTTCTATATGGGTGGGCCTAATGCACAGAATCTTTAAGATTTGCAATAGCTACATACTAACCAGACCTGCTCTGTTATGTTTTAAAGGGTTAACCTTTTTTTTTTCCGTGCAGATGTGTTTAAAGTAAACTTATTTGTGTTTATGCATATGTTCACATGAAATCTTAAATAAATTGTCTTAACTGACTAAACAGTTAAGCGTAAAAACAGATGTCCTGTTCACTTGAAGGAAAGATCCGCTTTTAAAACCTTGTTTTTGAGAACTTGACCTTTTTTGTTACAAGTGACCTTGTCTGGAATGTCTGAAAAGTAGTTAATACTTTTTGGGGTTCTCTGTAATGAGTAAAACTGACTTCTTAAGCTACAGTATTGGCTATATATTTTTGTAAACTTACATAGAAGGGCCTTCTATCCAGTCTCCACATGCACACACCCTGGTTCTAGGTCTTGGGAGCCGTATTCTACATTTGCATGGATGGATGCATGTACAGCTTAGTCAGCCTGCCAAAAGCACTTGCCTGAAACTGTTCCAGACTCTGGGAGAGAGCACAGAGACCTGTAAAGCAATTTCTTTGTTGCTCAGCCGTCCTTTAGCCTCTGCTTTCAGCGCAGCAGTTTCCTTACAGCCAGGTGGTGTGGGGAGGCGAGCGGCAGGAGCCTTTGAGCCTGGGCTGCATGGCTGCCTCTTGCCCTGCCTGGAAGGCAGGGATTTGCTGTTAGCCAAAGCTGGAGAATCGAGAGGCTGCCTGTGCATCACCTTGGTCATAGGCCAGTATCAACCACCTACAAATGGTCCCTGGAGCCACCAACTCGGGGGACATCGTTTGAGTGAAATGCTGTATTATGGAAAAACTTAAACTTTTTGTGTGTCTGTGCAGGGGTTGGGGCAGAAATGTCTCTGTAACACGGATGACAATATTCTAAGCTTTCCTCATCCTAAAAGGTAAATCACTTCAGACAAAGCTTTAATTTCTTTTGCACTTCTGTTTTGAGCTTGTAACTGGAAAAGCATGTCTTGCACTGTTCAGTCTCTCTGGTCACTTTAACCACCTCAGAGTTGTGTACAGTGATTATTCCCCCCCGCCCCCCATCTGTATATTTTTGGAATCTTATACAAATACCATTGTCCTTGGTTTTGTTTTAATGTACTAAACTATGTAGCTTTATCATTTGACTTATGTTTTCTTTTTTAACCAGCTGCTGCTTTGTCTTTAGGTGGTTCTGAATTCAACTTTGGTATGGCACTGAAAATGCAAATGCTGCATTTGTAGCTGTTCATAATCTTGATATTACTACTGTGGGTTAAAGTGAAAGTTCATTTTGTATGGCTGTCAGCATAACTAGTGGCTGTATTTAAAGCACCAAACAAATCAGAAATTGTCTGGTCAGGTATTATGTGATTGTGGAAAACTTGACATTTTTCCTGAAAATTCAGCTACAATTTTCACTTCTAAAACATAGTAGCTCATACCAGAAGAAATATTGCAAATGCCCAATATTTGACAGACATTTAGTTTTCAAATAAACTTCTTGAGTAGTTTGAGTCTTTTCCAAAAAAAAGGCATTTTTCTTAAGCATCAAGGAAATGAGAGAAGACTTTAAACTGTGAAAAGGAGCATTTGCTTGCACTGGTTTTCTACAGCTCAGAATGTTTTTTACAGCTAAGTATCTCTTGGAGACAGATACCTGCTATTCAGATTAAAAATACTGGTATATACCTTATCTTTTAAAAAACAATTTTGAGTCAAAGGGTCAGCATGATCGTTAGAATTACTGTGTGATACAAATTCATTTAATGGTTATTTGTGATAAAAAATTCCTGTAATGGACTAATTACCAGCTATTTGTGGTTAAATACTTCCAAACAAGTATAAACCTGTGAATTGTATTTACTGAGAAGGTTTATTCATATATCTCTGAATATTTTTCACTTTAGTTTCTTTATTAATTTCTAGAATATGCAAACAGATTCCCCCTCCCGACCCTCCCCATATACAAATAGTTTCAGGTTACTCAAGAGTAGCATTTCTGTGTGTGCTGGGGAGTCTCTGTCTATGTGTAAACTGAGCTGGGAAACAACAGCCTATTGTTATGGGAAATGTCCTCTGTGAACGGTGCCAACTTGGAACCTTCAGCTCAAGGAAGTGTCACGTGCTCCAGGATTGCAGGTGCGTCCTGATCCTCCATGTGCTGACAGTGAAATGGAATGAGGCCCCTGAGACTTGAGGGGATGGTTACAAGGCAGCTCTGAGAAATGCCACAACAAAGGTATGCCGGTGTTTTCTATTTCACATCCCAGAGAGGCTGGAATGTACACCAGGGAAATATACACTTGGAGGAAACGGAGTAAAGTAATCCTTTCAACAAAATAGCTGAAAGATTAATTTCTGACACCATATTGTCCCTTGTTAAATAAAAAGGATGCATTTTGCAATATATTAACAAGTTGATGAATCACCTGGAGTAAAACTCAATCTCTTTTCACTCTCAATGTCTGTGCACATTTATGTGAGTTGGTGTATGAGCCTTGGAGTAGGGTTGGTAGAGATTAGTGATTGTATCACCTGTTCAAGGGAGAGCCTTAAACCAGTGAGACAGATGTAGTTTACAAAGTTACATGAAAAATTGATTTATTTGCAGCTATTGTTCAGTTTTAGTACATGTGTCAAGAGCTGAAACTGAAAGAAAGGTCAGAGCTGACAGAGAAAGCAATTTTAAGCGTCTTACATTTATTTTTTTAAAATAACTTAAAACTACTGAGACCAGCTTTACTGCTTTTCTAAAAATGGCAGCTTGCTTGGAAACTGCTTTTTGTTTTGTAGTAAGGTTGGGGATTTTTTTTACAAATTTATGTACCTAGTGAACATGGTGAAAATGAGATCAGAAGATACCATAGTGGTACTTTTTTGAGGGAAAAGCTGTTTGCAAGCAGGTCTCGCTTCCCAAATCACAGCTTGTATGTAAATATAATATGCATATTTAGTAGCCTCCAGACCTGGGCTAATGGATGTAATAGGTGGAAGTGCTGAAGGAAGAAAGCCTACCTGCTTAACAAGATACATTTCATAGGTTAAAGAACAGATGGAACCAAATGGAACTTACTCAGTTCCTTAAACTCGCTCAGCATTGCACATTAATCACCGAATTCATTAATGCTACAAAGGATGCCTGCGTGTAACTTCTCAATGTAAAAGATAAGAGAGAATTGAACGGGAATTTAGTTGCTCTTACTCAGACCTTCTAACAGTGAATTGTGGGGAGCACTAAGATTGCCAAGGGAATTTTCATCAACAGCCTCTTGAAAATAGGATGATGTAGGATATAGTTGAATGTGTCAGCACAGGAGAGGACTCCCGTGTTTCTTGGTGTTCCTGACGGTTTTAAGAGGGTTACTAGCGAATTACAGTGATAGATTGCTACTTCATTAATAAGTAAATTCAGTTTGGGCTATTCTACGGCAACATGTCTGCTAGTTGTGAACTATTCCGATAGTCTCCAGTTGCATTTCTGTGCTACTCTGCACCGTACCTGGGCCAGGTCACTTGTCCCTGTGCTCTCCACTCCTACAGTTGTCCTTCCTGGATCTCCCCTTCCCTGTTAGGTCTGGCTTTGGTTTACATGTAACTGGACATTCCAGGATTTTTGTCGTAGCTTTGTGCCAGCTGAAGACACACTAGGTACTGGATCTCGCTGTCTCTGGAAAGGAAAATGTCAGCTACAAAAACTTTTGGCTTGCCGAAGACCTAATGAATCTGGGTTTCTTACATGAACTGCTTAAACCAGTGACTAAACTCCATGATTAAAAAGGAAAAATACATTGCTCTCCAGTACCCTTGGGCAATTAAATTGTCCAAACCGTCCCTATTTAATATATTTTTGTTGTTGTTTAAACCTTCTTTACCTGCTCTGGAATGTTTAGTTTAGAAACCTGGGATCTTCTGTTTAATTGCCCTGCTGAAATTTGTGACCATTTAGAAACCTATGTATGTTTGCAGTCCTGTAAACCTGCCTATGTGTACTGACCTCCTGGTACAGTGTCTCTCCTCCAGTGCTCCTGTCACCAGCTGACACACTCCTTCTTTTGGCAGGACCCTTCCCATGGATGAGAAGGTCTTTAGCACAATGATGGATAGCAGTGCTAATATATGAACTACAGCCAGAAGGGAACGCTGTCAGAAACGTTACATGTCGTGTTTAGAGTGCAGCTAAATGAAACACTTGTGACCCTGGCGATTCTGCAGTCAGCTGCTGCACTGGCAACCCCAAAGTTTCCTGGTTTATTGTGAAATGGTCACTGACCAAAAAGTAAACCTTGCAAGGTCACAGTGCCTTGAAGAAATCGAGACATCTGCTTTGCCTCCTGTGCTGCACCAGTCCTCACAGTCTGCAAAATTCAGATTCTGTGACTAAGGAGGGAAAGGCTGAGCATAAACTTTCCCGTGTCTCATCTACTTTCTGCATTTTTCACTTCTAAGTCCCATCCTGATATGCACAAATTAAAATGCATGGAAACAAAATCATTCTATAAAGTGTTACGTTTTATGGATCCTGTGCTTTGTCCACTACTTTAGATTGGAAACATTTTCAAGTAGGGATTGTATTTCTACTTCATTAGCCGTGTTGCATGCAGGACTTTCAGCAGCTAGTGGGCATAAGCCTTTTGTACTCATTAATAATTAATTTGAAGTGATGATTCATAAACTGTGAGATACTAATACTACAATAAGAGATAAGGTATAATTTACTTTGTGATAATACCCTCCATTGTTTTTATCACTACTGCTGATTTAGATTAATTTGAGTGGATTTTTGGTTTACTGATTTAGATTACTATGAGTGGACAACTAAAATTCCAAGCAAGTAGTAGTTCCGCTTCTGCATAGGGTAATCTTTCTCACTGAACTGCCCACAGTCAGTGTTTTATGACAAATACATGCAGTGACAGATTAAATGGAGGTTAGTTCTTACAGAGGGGTTTGTCAAAGGAGTTCTTAAAATATCTTACCACAAAGAGGGAAGGAAACGGAGACTGGCACAGGCGTTTGTAGCTGTAGTTCAGTACCTTTCGGCAGGGTCGGTAAGCACGGGGTCAGACGAGGCCAGCAGCTCACCGGGACGCGGGGTGGGTCGGAGGACGGCGGCTCCCGGTGCCGCGGGCCCGCTCTGAGGGCTCCTCCTTCCCGCGCCCCTCAGCGCCCGCCCCGCCCCGCCGGCAGGGGGCGCCCCGCGGCGGGAGCGCGCCCG
>VYZT01065361.1:0-15689 GCA_013400735.1 Pomatostomus ruficeps
TACAGCATTCTCCTGGAGAAACTCACTGCTATCACCTTGGGTAGGTGGACTCTTCTATGGGTAAAAAACTGGCTGTATGGCCAGGCCCAGAGAGTTGTGGTGAATGGAGTGAAATCCAGTTGGTGGCTGGTCGCTACTGGTGATCCCCAGGGCTCAGTTTTGGGCCCAGTCCTCTTTAATATCTTTATTGATGATCTGGACNAGTCCTGTTTAATATCTTTATTGATGATCTGGACATGGGACTTGAGTGCACCCTCAGTAAATTTCCAGACAACACCAAGATTGGCAGGAGTGTTGATCTTTTTGAGAGTGGGAAAGGTGTGCAGAGAAACCTGGACAAACTCCATCTACGGGCTGAGGACAACTGCAGGGAGTCCAATAAGGGGAAGGTTCCTGCACTTGGATCACAACAAACCCTGTGCAGTGCTACAGGCTTAGGGTCTGAGCCCCTTACTTTAAAAAGGACACTGAGGTGCTGGAGTGTGTCCAGTTTAAGGCAATGAGGCTCATGAAAGGACTAGAGAATGTGTCTGTTGAGGATTGGCTGAGGGAGCTGAATTTGTTTAGTCTTTAGAAAAGGAGATTCAGGGGGGCCTCATTGCTCTCTACAACTCCCTGAAAAGAGGTTGTAGCCAGGTGCGAGTCTGTCTCGTCTGTGTGGGTGCAGTGAGAAGACCAGAGGAAATGGGCTTAAGCTGAGACAGAGAAGATTCAGATTTGATATTAAAAAAAAAAAAAAAAATCACTGTTAGGGTGTTCAGACACTGGAATAGGTTGCCCAGGGAGGTGGTGGAGTCACCATCCCTGGAGATGTTTAAGAGGTATCTGGATCTGGTGATGAGTTATGGTTTAGTGGTTTTGGGGTTACGGTGATGGCACTGAGTTGGATTGGATGATCTTAAAGGTCTCTTCCAAACTCAACATTTCTAAGATTTTATGATATGCTTTTGGATATTCTTTTTAGTCCTGGTTGCTATACTTAGATCAGCAGAAATCAGGGTACATATTTGTGGGATAAATAGTGGCATATCCATATGTACACTGACAAACAAAACCATACTATTTCTCAGTAAGTGTCTCATATGCAAAATACATAATGCTAGCATTGGGTGGGTGGCTGAGTGTACCACCCTTTTTGTGTATATGCTTTATGATAGTCATAAGTTCAATTAATGTATAAAAGAATTTGTGAGAAATAACTCATCCTGATATTATATGAATCATATAAGTCTTCTGAGAAATAAGATTAATTTTTAAATAAGCAGAATCCCATATATTTGCACTATTTTCTACACAGTACTAATTAAAGATTAATTTAACATTCTAAAAGAGAACCTTATTTCTGTATATTGACCATGAAAGGCAAGAAGATTTGAAGTTTTAGCAAACTAAAAAAATCTTTTAAAGAACTACCTTTTTTCCTTGTTAAATCAATTGCCACTTGAGTAGATTCTTATTATGTCATGATTTTTGTTCATGCTGAAATGGTATAAATATTCAGAAAAGAATGTACATTGATGTAACTTTCTAAAGTAGTTTCTGAGATCAAGTAATTCTGAATTCTCCTATTATGTCATCCTTCATGAAAAACAAAAGAAAAGAAAAAAAGAAAAAGAAATTCTGGGCTTGCTGCTTAGAAAAAGAGGAAAAAAATCTTGCTTGATTTATCAATTTAGTATGGCTAATTAAGTTGTCATTTTTTCTGATCTGTAATTATGGTCATAATTTTATATTGCATGTTGATTTTGCAGTGATATTTTATTATGTTTTAGTCTAGCAATGGCTATTATTGACTTTCCTACTTGTTGATAAAGTTGATATATTGGTGTTTGGTACTTTTTATTTCTTTCATTTCCTGCATCATCCATAGGTTGTTTTTGGAAGATAGTCTTCCCTGTAACGACAGTTTAGCTTGTGAACTTAGGCTGTGTCAGCATTGAGAGTGCTTTAGGAAGGATACACTGCTCTTATAGGCACATCAGTGACAGAAAAGATTCTTTTGTTCTGGCATTTAGTGTAACTGTAGGTGTGTAAGGTTCTTCACTACTCAGAATCCTCCCTTCTGTGTTATTTGCGCTTTTTTGCCTCTTTCCTTACAGGAACAATTGGACTTCAGCTAGGCTTAAGTATGTTCTTTCTTTCAAATACCATTTTCAAAAGAACATATTAATTGCTCTTAATCAAAAGCAATTTATGTATTATGAAGGATCTCAAAAAATTTAAACATGTATCTACTAAATGCTTTTGCATTTGTTATGCCTTACTTTCCTCTTTATTTACTTTGTCAGAATCAGATTTTGATAGAATTTAGATTAACCATATTCAAATTATCTTCATCTGTAATTGACACCAGGATGTGCCCTCTTGTTCTCTTTTGCTGTTTTCAGCTGCAGTGGGTGTAACCTCCAAATGATGACAATAAGAAAAAGAACAGTGCTAAATCCTTAGACCACCATATTTGCAAAATGGCTGTGTGTTTGAGTCCAGTTGTTTTCATGGACAATTTCAGCACTCTCAATTACCCAGTGGTAACTTGAATAATTACAGAAATAGAAATCTCTTTCAGCATACAGAGTACTTGGGAACAATTTTCAAAAACCATTTTGCATATTCTGCATCCCAAATTTGTTGCTAATGCTAAGACACAAGATTGTTTTTATTCTATGACTGGATGTTTTCCAAGCTTATAGGACATTTAAAATGGCAAAAAAGAACAATTCTGTTTTGGACATTCGCCCTAATACAAACTGCACTTCATGAATATTCATAAAGCTTCTTTTTCTATGACATATTTAGAATGAATATTGCCTGATAAAAATATTTTGTAAAGAGAATCAAAGAGGTTACAATGCCATCTTACAAAATCTGCTGAATTTCCTGTCTCTATAGGTTAACAATACATCTCTGCAATATTTGACTATAATTATAAAATTACAGGATTCTGACCAAAGTGTTTGATGTTAGTTTTCTGAATTCTGCCCTCAATGGCTATTTCATTTGTGGCTTAGCTTTTGTCAATGTATTCATATTCCTCTCTGTCATTTTGCTAATTTTTATGTCTTCTGGTTGACATACAAGTCAAGAAAAGAATTTTTTCTTGCAAATTAGTTTAGTGTGGTTTAAAATGTGTTGATAAGTTTGCCCTTTTTATTCACTTAACTTTCTGATTTTATTTTTCAGGGTCCTTTTAGTATGTGTTGTCTATACAAATAACTCACTAGATTTTTTGGAATAAACTTAATATTTTAAATTATAATTTGGATAATCACATGTATGCATGAAGAGCTCAGGAAAGGAGCTCTTTTATGAAAAACCAGGAATATAACTACATTTATTTAGTTACTGATTTTGTGGAAAATGCATTTATAAATCTCCAGCGCTATATAATCCAAATATCCATGATTTTGGAAAACTCTTATACTCATATAAGCTAAGCTATTTTATTTCTGAATGAACATGGTCACTATCCAGGCAAAAAAAAAAAAAAAAAAAAAGTATGAGATTCTTGACAATAAACAAATACTTTTTTAAGGACTTCAGGATAGTTGGTATGTTTTCTTTTAATTTTTAACAAGCAATTAATCAAAGATCCTTATCATTGTTTCTAGGCAGGAATATCTGTCTATCTATGTATCTATGTATCTATCATCTACCATCCATGTATGTATGTATGTATATATATACACAGACATCTAAAGGCACACATGGTAACCCAGATTTACATGAGCTCTAGTGATGAAGATAATTCAGTCTGTGCTGCAGCTGTAGCCAACTTTCTCAGTTAAATTCAGCTTCAATTTTTGTCATTGGAAAATCTCTCCATGCTGCTTTGTTTTTTGCTCTGTTTGATATGGATACAGAGAAAGGATAGCTTCCTTATTTACTGAATCCTTCCTTATTTACTGAATAGTTTTCTGTCTGAAAATTATTATTATATGTCCTGTCTTTCTAGAAATACAATGATCAAAACAGTGCACCATTTCAGATGATGTGTTGCTGGTACATAGTAGAGAATCAGGCTGTTTCATGGGTTTTATATCCCATTTTATTCATGTAAGTATGATTTTTTTTCATTACACAACAGCATGACTTTGCAATTCTATGTTCAACTCAAAGCATAGGATAGTATTTCTTTTTGTATCAGAACTGTGACTTGTGTTTGTGCAGCAGTGTATCTTTGCATGATTTTAGTATTCTTTATTTGTCCCCACTGAACAGCAAATTTAAGAAGCATATGGAAATAGTGAATAATGTTAGACCTAGGACAGAACCCTGGAAAGCCCTACTTGACACAGCTTTCATTCTGACAGCAAAACATTAATATTGTCTCTAGTCCATATTATTTTCATCTAGGTTATCCCAAGGCTGCTTATGAGAATGTCTGTCAAAGCCCTGTTAAGGTCAGTATATATGTAATCTACTTTTTCTTTTCTATTCACGAGGTCTGCTGCTCTCTACTAGAGAGAAATTATGTTTTGGTTGACACAATCCATTCATGACAAATCCATATAACTTGTCACTCACCTCCTTATTTTCTTATGTCTGCCACTAGTGGTTGTTATAGCTCCTGGTTGCAGTAGAGATATGATTTGAAAATTGGTACAGAAGAGCAATAAAAGATATTACCCTTTCTGTCATTAGTTGCGGTTAGCAGCAGCAGACTGGCCTTTTCCTCTGTTTTTTCCCTTGTCTTGTACTTGACATTCTCTTTGTCCTTTGCTAATTGCTGCTCCTTTTTTTTTTTTTTTCCTCTCTATGGTTCTCATTTTGTCTCTATATGTTCATGCTATACTTTCATGTTCATTCTTATTAGTCTGGCCTAGTTTCCACTTCTTTTCTGCTCATTTCTTTTTTAAATCCATGAATTTTCTTCATTTAGACAAGTAGGTCCCTTACGATATTTTCTGTCTTTCCTCTTCAGGGGAATAGTTTGCACTTGAGCCTTTTAAGTCTTTTTTTTAAAGAACTGCCAGACTTTGAAAATATCTTTTCTGCTCAGACTAACCTCTCAGGATATGCAGTCCAATGATTCTCTGAGTTGATTGAAGTCTTCTTTCTTGAAAACCATTGGTTTTACTTTGCACATTTTCATGGTAAAAAAAAAATTTGTTTCACTCCCTTATGATTCCTTCCATCTCAACATTGTACAGTTTGAAAGGAAAAAGAAGCCTGGAAGATTTTTCTCTTTGATGGTTTTCTCCATCAACAGTGGCAAAAAGTACATTCAACAACTTGTTTGGCATATATCTCTTCTTTTGTGAGCTGGGTGGCAGGTTAACTGTGCTACAACCCTGCCAATTCCTTAAAAAAAGCTTCACTCTGGTTTTTTGGGGTTTAATATAAATCTATACCAGATTCCCTTGCTAGGTGGAAACTACACTGTTATATTTTTAAGCATTGTGGAAGAACATTCAGTGTTGTACCTGTATCTATATTTTGGTCCCCAGTGTAGATTATAATATGTAAGCAAACATTACTTTTGCTGTTCCATGTTTAGCATGTTATATGCTCTTTCAGTAAAGTACTATTACTGTAAATTGAATATGGCACTGGCCATAACCAAACTTCTAGAATATAGGTTCTTGCTCTGATTATATAGAAGGATGTCAGACTCCACTGCTTACTTCTTTTAAAAACCTTGTTTTAGTATGCAAGCATTTATGATACTTGAGAAGCCAACCCTGTACATTCCTTCTTGGCCCTTCTTTGGCTCTGCTGTGCATATTCATAATGACTCTTGGTAGATTCAGCCACTTCTACCCCTTCTGTAGAGCTGGATATTTAGAAGCCTTTGCAGATATGTATTTTATTGTCATGATTGTTATGTTTTGACAGTAAGAAAATCAAGACATTATTTTATTTCCAATGGTACAAATATGAGCTATTACTGAACTCTCTGAAGCTTTTTTGGGTTTATGACCTTTATCCCTGTGTTTCTATCAGCAGTAATAACAGCACAGGGAATGATCCAAAGTGCATGGAGATGGCAGTAATGGAAAAAAGAGATAAAGATTAGAGGGGGACAAACATTGCCCCTATATGACATTAAGTGGCAAACCCTCCAATTTAGCTAGAAACTGCATGCTTTTTTCACATTGTGTATATAACCCTGATGTCAATAACCATTTTTCTGATAACATTAAAAAACCCTGTTTAAAACCAGCACTGAATTGTCATTCAGATGAAAGGATCATTATCCTGCTCTTCAGGAGAAAGGTCCTGTTTCTCTGGTCCTTTTCAGTAACAATTTCAAAAAAGGTACACGTACCTTTGCGACTTCTGTTAAACAGCCAGCAAAGAAGCTCTGTAAACACACTGGTAAATATACTGAGGGAAGTCAATGACTTTGATAATAACGACTTCATATAATGCATTATCTAAATAACAAATGTAACATAAATTCTCTTGACAATCCAAATAATTTGTTTAACAAAGCCATACAAGTCAAGAATAATTAATGACTAATTTTTTGCTTTAATTTGGTTGGAAATAAATAGCTCATGTATTACATTTTTTTATTTGTTTAATGAAAAACAAAAAAATGGCCTTTTTTTCCAAAGAATTGTAGTGACTTCTCTCATGTTTTTAAAAACTGCAAGAACAGCTGTGTTGCCATACTGACTACAGCTTTGGGTTTTTCTTTTGAATTATCCCAAATGTGACTGATTTTTTGGTAAAAAATAGCAACTTGCCTAACTTATTAATTAATATTCATAAACCTTTAATTAAGCATATAAATCACAGCAGTCCATTTGAATCTAATTGTTTATATCCCACTTCTTTGAAACTAAGTTCTTATAAATCTAAAAATTAAAATCTATATGGGTGACTTTTACACAGTCTTGTTACTTCATAATAGCAGTGAAAGTTATACAGCTTCAAACCAAACAAAAATTAACTAATTCTCTGAGCCATATTTCACCTGTACACATTAGCACACTATCAGACACCCTTCAGTCCACTCACAATCTTCTATTATGCTCAGAAAGTTCCTTAGCTCCTGGCTAATATACCTGTTGCCTGCTGCTGTCAGCAGTTCCTCAGGCTGACCAGTTCTCTGCTGTGACTGTCTACTTTTTCATCTGCCCTGACGTCTCCAAAAGCCCACTTCTCTAAGCAAGATCTCCAAGGCAGAAAAAACCTCCTCCTCCTCCTTCTTGTACCTGAGTTAGGATGTTAGAGTCTGGAAGGGTGGACTACTAAATGAAGGAACAGAATCACCTGCAGAGGTTCATGATTAATCAGTTGTAGTCTGTCAGGAGGTTGGTAAGAAATCAAGCTATGTAAGGCTTTGTTCTGAGATCTTCCTCAATAACTTCAAAGAAACAACAGAGTCCCCTCTTGTTAAATATGTCAATGATGCCAAATCTGAGGGAACCGGCTCTGCTCAATGGCAAAGCTGCCATCCAAACGGACCTAGCCAGGCTGGAGGAATGGGCCAGCTGGAATTTCTGGAAATTCAGTAATGACAAATGTAAAAGTCCTTTGCATGGGAAAGGGGAGGAACTGATACCAGTTGGGGCATGACTGGCTGAATGCTGAACAAGACACCAAGGCTGTGATGGAGAACAAAGTCAACATTGGTTAGCAGGGCTTGATATAAGGAAAGCTGTTTTCACTATAAGAAAAGCTAACTAGTGGAGTAAAGAAAGTGAGCAGCCCAGAGACTGTACAGTCTCTGCAGTGAGAGAGTTTCAAGATTCAAGACCCAAGCAGCCTGGTCTAACCCCATAGCTGACCCGGCTTCAAGCAGGAATTTAGACATGAGGTGTCTGGAGATTCTGTGGTCCTGTGAGTTTAGAAATACCATGACTAGCTTGCGTATGTCAGAAACACTCTTTATCTCATAACGGTATATACAACTGATTGTTATTTTAGAGGGGCTTATGATAGAATCCAATCACAGAAATATTGTTATACTCACAATGATATAAAGACTTGTATTAACTTGACAATGCAAGACTAATTGCCCATCATTGCTTGTTGTGGTTTTAGTAGTGGGGAGGGACCATAAAGATAGCTCCTGTGAAAAGCTTCTGGAATGCTTCACCATTTCCAGCAGAGCCAATCTCTGATGGCTCTGAAGATGATGGACATGCCACTGGCCAAGTTTGGGCCAATTAGAAAGGTTGGTTACACCTCTGTAATGACATATTTAAGGAAAAATCAAAACAAAGTGTGCACGCAGCTGCCTTTAGTTAGAGAAGGAGGAGGATGTGAGAATATGTGAGGGAAAACAACATGGAGACACCAAGGTCAGTGGAGAAGGAGGGAGAGGAGGTGCTCCAGGTGCTGGAGCTGAGATTCCTCTGCAGGCCGTGGTGAGCCCATGGTGAGGCGGGGTGTCCCCCCTGCAGTCCATGGGATCCACAGGGGATGCAGAGCCACCTGCTGTCCGTGGGTGAGGTGCCACTGTTGCAGCGAGGAGATGCTGGAAGCCGCAGCAGCCATGGATGCCAGAAGAAGCCGCAGTAGCCACAGATGCCAGAAGAAGCCGTAGCAGTTGCAGCCCAGTGANGGGTGAGGGGAGAAAAGAATGGAGTCTTTAAAGGTATTTTACTTCTCATATCCTCCTTCTAACTCTGGTAGTAATAAATTTCACTTTGCAACTTAAGTTGAGCCTGGTTTGTCCTTGGAGCGTTTTCTCCTGGTTCCTTATCTCAACTCATGGACCCTTGTGTTAATTCCTTTTATTTTTTCCCTCTCCTTCCCTCCTCTGCCCAGCTGTGGCAGGGGAGGGAACTGCCGCAGTGAGCGGCTGCCATGGGTGCCTGGCACTTGGCCAGGGTCAAACCACGACATTGCTAGAGAAAAAAGACTTCATACAGATGCAGGATAAATACTAAAGAGCTCACTCATGGTTTTGTAGCTAGTTCTGACAGGCAAAACTATGCCAAATTATATGTCAGACAGTTCTGGTTTGGTGGTAAGGTGTTCTGAAGCTGGTGGGACTTGTACAATGATGTACTCTGAGAAAAGGTGCCATCTCTCTGGGATTTTTAAATTTTAAAGTCAAAAAGAGAATAACAATTGAAAGAAGTAGAGCAGAAACAGGTAAAACAAAACAGTCAATTTCTTAGTAATTCTCAGGCATAACTTAAATCTTTGTATTTCCCTCACTACCTTCCTCCTCATCCTGACTTTCAAGCAGTAACAGGCAAATATTGTTATTTTAAGTCATTCATGATCTAGAATCTTCAGAAAAAACACCTGATTGTCAGATACAGAACTGCAAGCCATGAAATATTATTTTTATTTTTGGACTCTCCAGTGCATGTATGTTTCCTCTCCTATAGATTTTCTATTTTTTATTTTATTTTCCTCCTTCATAGTACATTCAGCTTTGCTTTTGCAGCATTCCATATAATTACAAACTCATTCTTTAAGACTGCTATCTAGAGGGTCCCTATCTCAAAGTATTTCTCTTTAAGGTTTCTGCATGGGTGATTCTAATGTTTTGAATTTAATGAAAATAAAAATCATAAAAATTCATAAGAATACCCACTCTAATGCACATAAATCAAGGATCTGAGCATTCCAGTGAGAATATCCTACAATGTTTTTTTAACCAGGAGGCAAACCTATTAATTTATTTTCTACTGTCCTCTATTGGACAATGCACAGATATTTCTTGAGAGGCCCTGAGTTCCTGCTCATTGCAAATGATCAGCTCAAGTGGTCTCCAGAGTGTTCTGCAGGACAATGACCTAAAATTTGTATGCCTTTCCTTCATTCCTCAAAATAAGAGAGAGTAGTTCTTGAGTGCAATGGACTTGTTCTGTGGCAGAATTTTAAAACAAGCAAGCAGAAACTTCTAACACCCTTCTTGGCAGTAAGTATTGTAGAGAGCACTCATATAAGACATTTGCTGTTTGTCCCAAGAGACTGTGCAGTAAGTTTTACTGGTTATTAGGACAGTGAAGCCATTAGATTAAGATAATTACAACACATGAAAATAAAAATGCAAAAACTTTTTAATCAATTCTAACTAAATTTTTATCAAATCATGTAACTGAAATATTAATTCTCTTTATTTAGCCAAAATATTGGATAATTATTTAAAAATCATATTAATGGTTTAAATCATGGCCTAGTGACATCAAGAGAAGGAATTTAATAAATATCAGTGAGAGTGGGATCAGAATGTGATACACTACATTGAAACAATGGCCTGAAACAATTTAATTGGAAATTTTTAAGTCCAAACATAATAAAATATGCCAGCAAATTTTAGTGGTACACAAATTATGTCATTTATTATACTTTGGTCTACTAGATAAGAGGTACTTCCAAAATTAAAATAAACACACAGACGTGCCCTGCCCAAGCTCTCCCTAGGCTCTGGATGACAGCTCATGGGTAAGTGGATTTAAAGATCAGCAGCCTGAGAAAAAAATTAACTGCAATCTAGAAGACAGGGACCTAAACAGCTACATTTTAGCAGTACTCAGCATCTTACTTCCAAACACAAGAATCTGAGTTTAACAGAACTTCTTACAGCTCAAAAACATGGGATAATATGGAGAAGTTTGCACTGCTGTAAGGGAAACAGTGATGGTTGTTTCACCTGCCATTTCCAGTAACAGACTCACATTTGGGGCATTTGGCCAAGAATGGATGATCCATGTTTGATTTCCCCTTATATCTGACAGAATTTAAATCTGTTTCCTATTTCCTAGGTGTCAAGGTATAAAATGGCAAAGAGAAGAAATGGGTTGTGTGCAAATGCCAGAAGAGAGGAGACATGTTTTCTGCTTCTGGGACCGTTCATGAGTTTTACAAAGTGTAGCATTAAATACAAAGTGAGTTGGGGAATTAGAAGACATGGTATTTTTCAAAGACCTGAGAAACCAGTGTGACAGCCATGATCTGATTTAACACACTAATGTTTCTACATCCATCATGAAATGTGATGTGCTCACTTTTTAAAGAACAATCACCACAGATCCTATTTATCGCTTGGACTGCAGAGGGCTGCCTGGAAGCCTTGTGGAGTGACGGAAAAGCACTTGGTCGGATAAACCTGCTGCAGAGTTGCAGGTTTTCTGTTTATCCTTTTGCCTAGCTATTAACTCCGCAGCAGATGAGGCAGAGTGGTCGTATTAATGTAGTGGAGGCGGGGATAAAGAAGTGAGAATGGACTTTCCGTAGCAGCACCCAAGGGTTTATTGTGAGGGGATGCAGGCTATGAGAAAGGCTTCAGGGGNATTGTCTGGGTCACTGCTACAGCTATTGGCATCTTATATGTTAGCCTACTCATTAAAGCATTCATAGCCAAAAAGATTTTCCATGAAAAAGTTCAAGGAGAAGGATATTTCAGCTTTGAGTTTCTGACACCACGTTTCTTGAATCAAGACATAGAATTTTAAGCTGCTCAATGTGACTATGAAATTAGCAAAAAATTTTCAGCCTGTTTGAATTATACAGCTGCCAGGTACTTGTAAAAGGAATGGTACAGCAGATTGTTTCTTCCTTCTTTAGATAGCTCTCTTTTTTTCTTACAGGTTGAT
The DNA here is from genome assembly GCA_013400735.1 of Pomatostomus ruficeps. NCBI lineage: Eukaryota > Metazoa > Chordata > Aves > Passeriformes > Timaliidae > Pomatostomus > Pomatostomus ruficeps. The sequence continues at coordinate 11,511 of VYZT01065361.1, forward strand.
GTACCCAGCCTCTGGATCCCAAGAGAGCAAAGTTAGGTGCTTAAACTCCAGAGATGGATGTGATTCCTGGTCTCTTTGGGTTTGGTGTATCTTATGATAATGGCAATTCTTAGTTTGCATACAGGATTTTATGACTTCAGTGGAGAGCATTCCTTGTCCCTAGACATGATAGGATACCTATTGGGACCTGGTAACCAAGCACATAGCAGAAACGGAAAGTGCTTAATGAATTTCATTCACTGATTTAATGAAGAAGCAAAGGCTGAGAGAACTATCAATATCCAGCATTGAACCCTAATTGCAATTCCTGCTTACTCACTGCCTCATGAGAGTTTATAGATCATATTTCCCATCATCCCTTCTTTCTTGTGAGGCAACAAAAACAACACTTTTTATTCCTACTCAGTGTTTGTGCTCTTTATATATGCCCAGTATCATGTTATGCATTTTTATTATCTGTGCTGTAATAGAAAACAAAAAATATTATTAATTCAATAAAACAATAGGGGAAGATGCAATATAGGGCCCTGGAGAAAATGTCTGGGAATAGCAGGCAGAAACTAAAATGTGAAGCACATATTGATCCTTTTGTTATGCCTGAAGAATGCAGAGTGCACAAACAATGGAGGGAGGAATGGACATGTGGCTCTTTCTTATCTGGTATGACTGATTTTCTGTAGTCACCCTTCAAGCAGCAGACAAACAAAGGTACTGCTTGATCATCATGATTATGAAGGGTGAATCTCCACTGATAAGGATAAAATTTAGCTTCTCATTAGGATCTTGAGTGTTGAATAATTTCTTAAAGTTTTTTTAAAATGTCTGTTTTAAACATGGGACTACCTGGAATTTCATGAAGATGCCATTTTCAGATATTTTTTGTCTGTAATGGGGAAAAGCAGAGCAAAAAAATTATAAGGCTCTCAAAAAAATTTAACCCAAAATTCCATTGACTCCATAAGTTCTGGAAACTTAGCTAATGACTTTTTGAAAATATCTCTTGAATTGATAATTTATGGGCCATCTTTTTCTTGCAGTCATCCCTGAATAATACCAGCAATTACCTTGAGGCATGTCAAACAAACTCTTGGCCAGACTTTTCTTCCTGTCTTCAACAAACACAGCCTCTTCTTGCAAATGTTTGGTGACACATAATGGTGATATTTTGCTGTGACCTGAATCATGTAATCATTATTTGAAAAATGTCAAAACTTCTTGGCTATCTGTATTCTTTAAAATTTTTAGTTCCTTTAGCATCTCTTCCTATTGCAAATATAATGAAAGTCTTCTAATGTCATTGTGAGGTGTGTCTATGTGATGTGAGACATAGGAAGAGAATGAAAGTTCCTTTACTTAGTGTGCCTCTCATGACCTGCAGACAAACTGTTCAATGTACTCACACTTTCCTCATGTTCTTCTAATACTGTAAAGCCGGAAAATAGAATCTAATGAGTTTCTAAAAGAAAATTCTATTTTGGACTAAGTACTCTCTACAAGTGAAAAACAAGTTGATTAAACCTGAAGGATTAAAATTATGGTGGCTTTTAACTCAGTGAATTCCTGTTTGAAAGTGATGGCAGAATTTTATAAGATTACAGACAGTAACCTCTAAACCAAAAATAAAAAGTGCTGTATTATATTATGAAATTCCCAGTCTCATACATTTGCTTAATTTTTAGGATATGAAAGTTTTCTAAAGTCTTTTGTTATCAAGAAGTTTTACAAAATTTAAGTAAACTCCACTGTGATTCTGCCTAAGATCCAAGACACAAGAGTAATGGAAATATTTCATAATACTGAGAACATATGTATTATTTACTTGAGCTGCAGCTTATTCCCCAAAACAGTGTTCATTTGATCCAAGTCAATGAAATAAAGATATTAATGGGAACATCTTTTTTCCCTTCACTTTAATTACAGAAACATATTTCGATACATATTTTTAAAGTTGTTTTAAGTGTTTTATTTACTCTCAAAAGAAAAGTTACCCCAGAAACACACAGACTGCTGCTACAATTCAAGATAATAGATTGTTAAAAACCACAAATTTCACAGGTGATGATTTAAATAATTTGTAGCAAAAAATGCTTATTTTGTTTCTGCCAAATACTTCAGCTAGAAAAGTAACGCAAATGACAATCAGTTTCCACTCATTCTAGCCAAAATATTACATGTGGTTAATTTAGGAGAGAAGACCTTAAATAAAACTGTAAAATTATTATAGATATGGTATGCTAATATTGAATTTACAATAAAATCAGAAAAATTATTGGAGCAGCAAAAAGGATTAAGCAATTAGTCGTTATTAAGCTAAACATAAAAGAACATACTGTTCTATAAATTTTAAATTGGTACTTTATTATTTTTCACAGTCTATGGAAAATGTTTACTTGTTTATTTCTCTATCCATTTATTTGTTTAACTGAATTTTTCAGCCCTAAAATGAAAAACATCTCTGTTACAGATGTTACCTGTCTTTTGAAGTGTTTTTGAGTCAGGTCTTAGTACATAAGAGTAGGTATGGGAGAATTGCTGGTCTTCATCCAAGCCTTAAGTTTTCCTAAACCATGTGGCCAACATTGCTTGTAGCGTTTGTGGACAACTGTAAATGTTAAATAAAAATTAGAAAGGACACGCATCCTGAAAGCCTAGTTGTAGAACAGAACTCAAAGGTTGTTTTAAAGTAATCTTTTCGTTTTTATGAAGTCCAACACATCATTTTTTAATAATTAGATTTAGTAAGAACAGATGTGTGCTTTCAGCATCCTGAGCTGTAGTTTTTTCATATGAATGAGGCAAAAGAGAAGAAAATGAAATCATATATTAGCCATGCATATAATAAATACAAAATGAATTATTTTTATCTGGAATCCCAGTGTTGAAGGAGAAGGAAAGTTGCACTTTGCAAATTAGAGTTATGGTACATAAGTGTTACAAACTCAAATAGACAATTTTTTCCTGTAGGATTAGGCACTGAAAGGAAGAGAATGCTAAGGATAAATTTTATCAGTGTATGTAAATACACAAAGGAAGAAGATGGAGCAAGGCTCTTTCAGCTGTGCGCAGTGACAAGAACAGAGGCAAGGGGCACAAACTAAAACACAGCAGGTGCCATCTGAACATCAGAAAACACTTTTTCACTGTGACCAAGCACAGTTTGCCCAGAGATGTTGTGGAGTTTCCATCTTTCAAGATACTGAAAAGTTGGGAGTTGGAACAGATGGTTTCTTCCGACATCAAACATTCTGCGCTTCTGTGATGGACATAACATTTATTCTCCTTTATTTTCAGAGATGTCAAGAATATTCTACCACTACTGACCCTAAATTATATGTTCTACTGTCTTCCTTGCATTTATTAGATCATTTTCTTCAGTGTCATGTGAATTTTGAGGGGCTAGACCTGATGCAAAAACTGTTGAAGACAGCAGGGTCCTAGGTGACTATATAATCTCATTTACACACTCTTGTTCCAGTCACTGAACATAAGAACATGATAACATTAAAGGAACAGAATGAAGACAAAGATTATGTGGGCACTTACCCACATGGTACCTGGTTCTGCTTTCTTTATAAGCTAATGCATAATTATTTTCTTCAATTAGATAAAATCAGTTTAAAAAGTTAACTAATCAATAACTGGGGAAAAAACACTGGGGAAAGAAAGGTTCTGAGGACCTTAATTTCACATTATTTTACAAATTAAAGAAAGAAAAATTAATGCTAGTTCTGTACTATGCACGGTAAGAAAACCTTTCCTCTTTCAGAATTCTTCTGGGTAAGCTTGACTTGTCTAACATCACCATTTAATTCCTTCATGAACTGTTTAAAGACTGTTTCTGGTACTCAGGCCTGAAGAAGTAATTTCCCATATTTTTGCCAACTTTCACCAATAGTATTATATAATCTTCCACATAAAAGACTACTGATAGGGTGTCTGCATAATCTTACGATACATGGATCGTAATCCATGTATTGTAATTTTGAGGATTTTCCTCACTGGCAAGGCACTCTAGAGATTTTTATTTGAGGACTACTGGCAGTGGCATTTCCAAATTGTCTGCAAGATGATTTTCCAAAATTCATCTGAAGTCCTTGACTCCCTTGGGCTTCTGCTCTCACTTGTTGTACAGTGAGAACACAAAGATGTCAGAAAGATTAAAAAAAAGGAAAAAAAAAA
>VYZT01065364.1:0-43837 GCA_013400735.1 Pomatostomus ruficeps
AGATGTCAATTTACACTAAAAAGTGAAGGACAGAAAAGCCCCGTGCTTGCCAGCAGCCTCATGGAGTTATCAGCCAGAGGAGGAGCCACCCAAGCAAGCTTAGGAAATGTCACTTGTCATAATCTGGCTGGTTTGGAAGTTTCCAGCAGCTTCCTGCCCTGCTCTCTGTCATGCAGGGGCTTCCCATTGGCCCCGCCACTTTTCTCAGCAGACACAATCAAAACAACAGTAATCCCAGCAGACATCCACCCCTCGGCCACCAAACAGCCAAAAAGCCTTTAAAAAAGCGAGTCAGCAGATCCACCAAAGAGTTGAGTCAAAATTCAGAAAGACTGGGTGACAAAATTCAGATGCTTTTACAGGTGGATGCAAAAAGAAACCCCTCTGCAGTCTTCAGTAGTGCACTGGGGACTAACACAGCATAGGACTGATGTCACAATGTATGAGATATGTAATTTTGTATTAAAATAGGGCTTAAAACCATCCTGCTTAGGAGAAATTCTTCCACAATCAAGGACAGGTGTGAAAGAAATGTGAAATTGTTTGGTAAATGGCCTGAGGTATTCACAATCAGTACAAATACAGAATAAGTCAGACAACCATACTGGTTACTAAATATTCATATCTCATTGTGATTTTATGAAAGGAGAAAGTTTCTGTAATCTTATTAATAGAACTGAAAAACAGCTATTAGCCATGAAAGCAGAAGGTGTTTCATAAAATGGTTTATTTAGGTTTGACTTTCTTCACCTCTCTTTTGCAGAATGTCCTAAATTATCTTGTACAGCAACCGGGGGTGGTTGCTGAAAAGGTGAATAAAAATGTATCTCTGAATCTGTTCAAGTGGGGTAAGCTGTTCTTTACAAGTTTCTGCAAACCCTGGAGAAGTGAAAGATGCAAGTGGATTATTTTATCTCTTTTCTCAAGTGGGTCTGGGATGTAGCCTCGCTGGTGATGTTGGGAAAAAATGCGCTAAAACAAAAATAAAACATGAAAGGCCTGTGCAGCTTTTCATCTTCCTGTTGTGGATTCAAACACAGCCCATCCTTTAAACTTTTCTCATGTATATAAACTGAATTTGTAATCTTTTATTCCTAGCAGATAAGATTTGTATATTTTATCTTCGGTCGCTGCTTTTATTCTGCCGTGTACCCCTGTGCAGAATTTAATCAAACACATCTCGCAGTCTGCATTAGGCTCTGACAGCAACATCAGGACCCAAGCCAACCCAAACTAGGCTCCCTTCCCCTCGCCTGTCCCACACCTTTCCCATGGAGAAAGAGATATGCAAGGATAGGTGCGTTCAGCCTTGAAACATCCAGATCAAAGTGCACCAGGGGAATTGATTCGATTTATTTCTGTGTGGTATAGAGGCACTAAATTCTCGGAGAATTTTGCCACCATCACCCTTGCACTTCAAGGTCCACTGGTGGATTCTCTGCCACCAAAAAATTCCAGCAATATGTAGGTTTCCAACATGCCAATGAGGTTTTCTTTGTAAAGAGCAGGACTCATTTCCTCAAATCCATTTGGATAATTCCCAGGTCGTGTTCTTTGCTGACTTGCTTGGCTACAGAAATCCTTCACATGCATGAGCTGGGGCTGTTTACACGACACCGAAACATTCTCAGCGGAGCTATCTTCCACGCCTGATAAAATGCATCCCAGAAAGCCGTGTGTGTATTGGAGGTGGTCGTGGGTATCTCACCATGTAGGGTGCATGACGACAATGAAGTTGTTTAACAACTTCCTGGCTTTCCAGCTGAATTCCCAGGATTGTTTCAACAGAAACCTGGATAACTTCTTTTGCCAAGTAACACCAGGGATGAAATTTTCATCCCAGTCGGTTCTTTATAATTTAGGGTCACAGCCTGTCTTTTCATGGGATCGTCAGTCGATCAGTCTTGCCATGACTATAATTTCATTAACAGTGAATTGTGCTGTCCTATCATTTGTAAAACCCCTCGTTTCTTCATACGTGATGCCTGTTGAGAGCAACCTTAGTTCAAGTGTCTCAGTCATTACAAGTGCTCACCTTTGTCAGTCTGGTGTTCTTTAAGCCTGGTTTTCATGAACTTTGCTTTTCAAAACCAAAGAAAAAAGAAACTCCGAGAAACTCCGTCTTCTTTTAGATCTTTCTTTTTCCTGTAAAAAGCTTGTAATGCCTTGTATAATTTATGCTCTTAGCCTGAGGTCTCTCTTAGGCATTGGACTCATCCAAGGTCAGCTCAACCATCTTGTGGAGGAGGCATTCAAGGAGATGTTCAAGGTTAGTCTGGACAGGGCTCTGAAGCACTTGATCCAGTGGACAGTGGGGGGTTGGACTAGATGGCCTTAAAATTCTTTTCCAACTCGAACCACCCTGTGCTTCTCTGACAGTCGATTGAGAGGGCCAGTGTTTTGGATGACGGGCATTGAATGAGCAGAGCTCCTGTTTCTCCTGCTAAATGAACAGTTTGTCTTGACAAACAAGCTGTAGTTTGGTTTGTTGTAATGCCAGAAGAGTTAAACCTGGATGCCCAGCTGGAGGCTGGGAACACCAGCATGTCATTTTGGGATCGGGAGATCACCGATCTGCCCCAGCTGCTTGTCCCTCCCCACAGATCTCAACACCATGTCTCTGCTCCCACGTGGACCTAAGGCAGAGCTGCTTCCCTGACAGGGGAATACAGTGAAGGGTGAGCAGCTTCAAGGAGTCTGACCTGCAGGGCTGCTTTTGGGGTACATCCCCCTGTCCTCGGCTGTTTGTCAGCGTGTCCCAGTTCTAGTCTTGGTACCCCCAGCTCACTACGTCCTCCTCTGCACCACTCTGTTGATGGTCAGACAATTACCAGTTGAGAGGACAGAAGAGACATTCTCTGAGCTCAAAGCCCCGCTGCCACCAAAGACTAAATAGACAAAAGAAGCCATTGAGGGAAAATCTGTTCGGTCTCTGTAGCCAAGAACCAAAATTTCAAAAAAAAAAATTACTTGGAATGAACAGAATCTTCTGAAAATATAGCTCTTAGCTCTACAGAATCTCTGCAAAGCTGCAGAGCATATGTGAACTGCAGTTTTTCAGAGGTTTCTAACTCAGCCACCCTTAGGTAGATGCTTGCAAGAACACTAAAAGCTTATTTTTATCATCAATACCATCCATCCCCATGTCAAATTGCTGCTCAAAACGAACAGAGGCACCATGAAATACATACAGCTTTGATATAAATTGCACGTGCAAAATAAAAGAAAGCACTTAATTTACAATCAGTCCTGATCCATAAGGCAAAGTGTTGGAACCTCATTCATTGTGAGGAAATGAATTCCCATTTCCTTCCGTATCCATAACTTTTTTAATGATAAGAGAATTTATCCTGCTAGTTTGAAGCATGCAAAATGCTGTGTAAACACTCACATGGCTACTTACAGATCATCAAAGCAAAGAGGAAAATCAAGATTGTTAGGAAAGGAAATGATATTTTTAAACTCATCACTGCATACCATAAACAATGGGAAAATGTATAAAATACTTTATAAATAGACTGTTTCCTGCTAAGTCTCATTTTTTTTCTTTTTGAAGGTCCACTAGAAAACTACCTAAAGAGGAGATTTAAAAATTATTATTAGAATAAGAACCCAGTAGGCAAGAAAAAACACAGGTTTTACAGCTGTAAGCTGCATTTTGCTTTCTAGGAACCTCAGTCTTCCCACATTTTCATCACTGACACTCAGTTCATGGAAATATCAGAGGAACAAAGTCAAGTGTTCAGCAAAATGGAGTGATTGCGAAGGAATGGGAAATTCTACACCCTGTATCTTGTTCTTTTCCTTGTCAGATCTTTAAAGAAGAGGAAATCTGTAGCTTCTGCAACTGTTATTAATTTCTTCCATTTTGGAGCTCAGGAAAATTTTTACATCGTGTGTTTAATTATATTAAAAGAATTATATTTATTGTATTAAAAGCATTTATCTGAGTAGCTCAAGTGCAACATTCATCTTTGATACAGTAAATTACCTTCAGCTATAGCCCGTTACGAATTGTAATTGTTTGTGGTGGAGTTAACTTACAATAAACACCAGGAGAGGTTGCACAGCAGAACCTACATCTTTATAGGATGGCAATATCAATTTCTTCTGCTCCTATTTTCTCACAAGGATTCAGATTCCTGTCAGTGAAAGGTATTTTAATTAGCAGTGAATCAACATTGAAGATTTAGAGTCTATTTTAAATCACAGAATGCTCTTTAAAATAGCATCTCACTGTGACTGCGCAGTGTTTTTTTAACCTAGAATGTAGTTTTTGTTGGACTACTTTTTGACTTGAGTCATTTTCAAAACACATTTCACACCTCCCCGTCAGCCACTGGCTTGTGGCAACCAAGTTTTTGCCACCTGAACTGTTTCACTTCAAAGGTTAAGAAAACAAAAAGGCTCCAGAACATAAACATCTTCATGCAGTAATACATACTTAGCATACCATTGCCTCCAATGCTTTGGTGCGACTTCCAGAGCTCCAAAATCGTGGAAACTTTATAAATGTTTGTCCTGCATTTTCCTATAGTTAAAATTAAGAAATATCCCCGGGTGTGCCGGGAAGGCCGCCTTATTGAATGTGACTGACTTAGCTGACACCACCAGATAACAATTGTATTGATTTTATATCCCTGTTTGAGGGCTTTACAAATCCACAGAAATATTCAGCTCCTCCCTCATTTTGCTGAACCACCCATGTTTCTTCTTACAGTGAAGTTGGTCGCACAACAGGTAAATTTGTTTTAATTAATGAGTTTCGCCAGCACCACCCTCAGGGTTGATCCTTTCCAATGAATTTACACAATTATAAGTGTAATTCCCCACACAGTACTTGAAAGCATCATAAGCTTCCAGGTAATCACGAAGAGTTTCACCTAAATTTGGGAAGTGTCCAAGGCCAGGCTGGCTGGGCTTGGAGCAACCTGGTCTGCCAGAAGGTGTTCCTGCCCATGGCAGAGGGTGGAACAAGATGAGCTTTAAGGGCCCTTCCAACCCAAACCATTCCGGGATTCTATGATTCTATTAAAATATTTAAAGTTTTCTTTATTTTTTTGCCCCACCTTGTGTTTATGTCTTCCAGCCATTCTTTGCCCTTCCCGGTTGTGAGGCCGCAAGGCCCAAGGGAGCCATGCAGCAGGAGACTTCCCTGGTTTGTTCACCTGTAGAGCTCAGGCTGAAAAGCTTTTACTCATTCTCACCTCATCTCCAGCTCACCTGTGGACAGGTACAGGTGCCCCCAGTTCTAACAAGTTCCATTTCTCAGGACAAGAGGCAACAACCACCATTCCCTCACTGGAAGCCACGTGGCCAGGTCCCAGTTTAGCAACGTCTGGCTTTCCAAACAGAGAAAACAGAACGAGCAACGCAGCACAAACGGATGGCACATGACTTTGGTAGTCCCTTGAAGTATACAGCAGACATTCGGCATTTTTCTCATATAAATATATCCCAAGTGCTCTCACTCACATTCCCTTCCAGGTCGCAGTTGGGATGGAAAATGTTTTCCCAGTGTGTTACTCTCCTCACATCCTGTGGTGGAGATTGCCAATTTATTCAGGTTCCACAGGGCAAAGTGGAATTAGCCCAAAGGAGCAATTGTTCACTCTGCTACAAATTACATGAGGTGATTTTGCAGCTTCTCTTGGACTCTTGGTTCAGGGAAGCTGAAATGGAAAGAGGTGAAGGGCAAGACATGGTGGAGCAAAGCAAGAGGTGCACGCAGTTGCTCTCAGTAAAGATGCCTCCTGCTGTCCTTCTTGGCTGAAAGGGCCCTAGAAAAAAGTAGTTCATACCATTTATTAGGTCATTAACATGCCATTAATTATTTTTGCTATATATTTAGGGCATTGAGGGACTCATCAATGCTATTTCTCTATAAACTGATTTGCGTGATCAACAGCAACAGACAAAGTTCTTTGGTAGGTAAGACAAGTACAGATTTGGTCTGAGACATTCCAAAACAATTTTAATAGTGTTGTAATAGAAAGAAAACACTTGATGAATTGTACTGATAACAACTGATATTGTTCAGCTAAGGATCTGAAGTAATGATGGTTTGGTAAGTGTTGTAGGAGCAGCTTAGAAAAGGAGCAAAGAGATGAGCTAAGAGATGGGTCGTGTCAAAGCCAGATTACCCTTGTGCTGTCTGGAACTGGAATGGGATATTTCCAGCCCTCACAACAAGGATAATAACCAGTTGTCTTTTTCGGTCAAAAACATCAAGTAGGCAACATCGGCCTGGATCCTGATGACGCTCTCGTGATTGAGAGCCGTTCAGGGAGATAAAGGTTGTTGCAACATTGGCTTTGTCCCAGCGTTAAATTTAAAGTGACACTTCAAAGTCACTTTACAGTCACTTAAAGTGACACAGGCAGTCTGAATCCCAGAGATGTTTCTTTGGGAAAAAAAAAACCCGAAACCAACTACATTGTTTTAAAACTTTGTCGAGTGCATGTGACCGGGAACACTCAAATATAGAATTTCTAAGCTTTGAAAAACTTATTCTTGGACTTTGTCCTGAGTGAGGGAAGAAAAAGAAATCTTAATCTGAAGCTTTTGAGAGTCTGCAAACCTGAAAATGCTTTCACTTTCAGCTATTGATTTGTTTTGCTTGTTGGTGCTGCACCCTTTGAATAAAGATTATCAAACAGCAGCCTGCAACTCGTAAGCTGATCTGCTCGGGGTTTGGCTTTGTTTTTCTCTCTTTGTTGTATGTTACAGCCAGCTTCAAAAATTGCCAAACCACACAGCAGAGCAGGTGAGGGCCCTACAGCACCCTCTACTCATCTGTTTGATAGAGAGGTGCTGCTGTTTTGGGGACAAACTGATACAGAGCCTTGCTCTGGTGATGATGGTGATCCTTAGCAGCCATTAGCATGTGCAGAGGAACACCTTTCCGCATGATTTATCCTAATTTACATCAAACCGAGGTGCATGTGTGTTGCACATTCAACGTTCACCTAATACCCACGTCCTGGTGTAGCTGCTTTGTGAACCGTTACCAGTACGATCGTGCAAACGTGGGCATTCCTATGGAAAACGAGGAAAAGTCTTTGGAAGCAAAGTTATCTTTGTTTATATAACAAAGATATTTTTCATAACTGATGCACTAGAGATGTTCCCGTGTGGTGGCACAGATTCTTTCCCATGGGAATTTTTCTCTTCTTCTTCCTATGTTTTATAAATAAAGATAAGGTTTGGATGTTGTTGAAACGGTCTCTGGAAAACGTGGGCAGTTCTGGCCTGGCCAATCGGCCTAGGGGGAGGTTTTGGATTGACCCAATCCGGACGACCTTTGAAAAGTCTATATAAGTTTTATAATTAAATAATAAAGTCAGATTTTGCCACTCAACCGTCTCAATTTCTTCACTCGGCTAGCGGTTCAACAGCGACATTCCCGAGGCTGACAGCCTCTCCTGGGATAGGAAAGTTTCAAGTTCCTTAGCAAGCCCTTGGAAAGGCACTGTTTTTCTCTGCAGTGGGCAGGATTGGTGCAGGATGAAGATGCTGACCCACTGCTGTCTATTTTTGGTCTGTTCTTTCTGGTCAGCGTGGCTTAGCCGATCTTCACTTCACTGCCCTTGCTCACCCGAACCAGCACAGCAGGGTCACTGTGCTTCTGCTGGGCTCCTACAAGAGCGTCTCTCGCCCATGACTGCACCAGAACCGGCCTCTGCCGACACAGATGTGGTATTTTTTACCCCTCCTCTCTCTCTCTCCTCTTGTGGCAGGCTGCTGCCACGCCCAAAGGACGAGTGAAGCCAAATTCCATTCCTGAAGCATCGGTGAGCCTCCCGTGAGCAGCGTGCCAGCTGCACTAGCCAAAGCAAATGTCTGCACTAGCCCTGAGGGAGGGGGATGAGCCATTTTATGGCAGCTGTAAAAGGTCACGGAGTAAACACCAGCGCTACTGCTCATCTGCTCTCCCAGTGATCCAAGCAGCTTGGATGTGTGAGTGATTCGCATGAGAGCCAGCGTCTCAAAGCTCTCTCCTGGCCTTGTGAAAGTCACAGTACAATCTAGAGAATTAGCAAAATTTAGTTTGTTAATTTGGGTTTGTCCTATCCAGTGAGAGACTGGTTTTTCTATTTGAGATGGGTCTCAAGACCTCAAATACTTGAAGACTTTTGTCTAAAAAGACACATTCTGCCTTTCCTGCATAAATCCATGCAAGGCCCAGGGCTTTTGGGCTTCTTTGTTTCTAAGCATGGGGGCATTCCAGGAGATTATAAATATCTGAAGTCTAAAGTTGTCTCACATTCAGGGATGTACTAGAAAACTTCTCGTTTGGCTTCTCCTAAGAACAAAACCAGGCAGTTTCCATTGCTGTGCTTAATTTTTGCATTATGAGTTCCACAGGCCTTTCCTTCTGCTTCCACGGTGGTCTTTGCAGTGTTTACAAGTTCTCACTTCCGTCAGTTTTATCTCTGCAGGGGTGTGTTCGGGAGATGCCTTGGAATAGCCAATAACGTGACTACATCTCAAATTCTTCTCTTCAAGAGAGTTTTGCTTATTTTGTGTGCGGCTGTTGTAGAACAAGTAAGTTTTACTGTCCTGGAATGCTTTTGCTCTTCCCTTTCCCCCTTGCATGGTAGTTATGCCAGGATTTTCTCTCATCTGGGTTTTTTTTTTGGTGGTTATTTTCCCCCCCCCAATTTTTCCATATTAGGGAAATTATTTACAAGCTTTTACAAGTCAGCTAAAAAAAGAAATACAACTTTTTCCCGCTCTCTATGGCTGTTGTATCCCCTTACCACAATGTGCTGATACCCATGATACCCTTTGCATTCTTCAGTGACATCGTTTGGAGGAGCTGAGATGGCAACGGAACTTGAAATAGTCGGCTCAGGTTGAGGAACTCCTCATGCTGCAGTGGGTCCCATGTTAAAAAATATCTAGCAACATACAAGATCTTGCGTTTGGAGAGGACTAATTATCAAAGTAATGTTAAAGAAGAACTGGCAGCTGGAGAAGCTGATAAATACAGGGAAAAGTGACCTAGTCAGGTTCTCTGAGCTGCTGAAGATGTGGAGGAATCATGTCTCTGGTAATCCTGAATCATCACCTACCTGAAAATTTAGGGGAAAAGTAGGAAGAAAAAAATATAAAAATTCCAAGGTACATTTGGCATGTGCTGTCCTTCAAAACAGACTTTCTGCTACCAAGTGCCCAGATCTATAAAACAAATTGCAATTTTTAAATCAGATGTCTGCTTTGTTTAACACAGAGCCTGCATGGTACCCACTGAATGCTCCACTGACTTACTGCCATCCTCACTTATTTTCCATAAATAAATCTTGCATTCAATCCAATACTACATATAATTAATATTTCCAGCGCCATCTCCGAGTAGTTTGCAGAGGAAAGTGAAATGTATCATTCCACCACTTAGAGTGAGCAGGGTGCTTTTGCCATCATTTTAGAGGTGAGGATGAAGGTAAAATTGTTCCATGGGGAAAGAAGATTGTTGGGGTTGAACGGTCTGTGGCTATAGACCGAGCCAGCTAAAGAAAGGACACCAAAACCCACCAGCTTTGCCTGCTGTGAGGAGACCAATGCCAGAAAGGTTCCCGTCTATTCTGCCTGAGCTGCTGCGTGAACTCCTTTTCCTTTCCCTCCTTCGAGACAAAAAGAGCCAGACACCATTTTGGTTTTCCTGGCCATGCAGCCAGGTGGAGGGAAGGTAAGATTTTGAACAGTTAATATCTAGCTTTTTTTCTTTTTTCTGTGTCTTGCAAGCACCCTTTTTCTTGTTAATAAACAGGGGGTTTTTTTCACTTTCACCCACTGGTATAAATTTCTCTCATTGGCAAAAGCAATTATTGAAGCCCTTCTCTTAACAAAACACTCTTTCCAAGGTGCTTCTCTCCTAGAATTTGTCTCTAAACAGAGACACATGGGAAACATGGCAGTGTCAGGAGGAAAAATCTCTTCTCTCTTGTAAATGAGCATATCAATTCTTTAATTATGACTTGAGTGATTATGTACCATAAATACTTTATAATTTAAGAGGGGCAGAAATATATTGGGAAAAATATTCTATTTAGTAGCTAGCACAGAATAATAAAGATTTTTTTGCTTTTTACCATAATATGTCCTTGTACTAGATAACGTACTGTGTTCTAGTCATAACTTTTATATCCTTCACCTTTACTTGTCCTGAGACTTTTGAGCTCTGATCCAGCACCTGTTATTTATTTGTTTCACTTTGGTGCCTTAAATTTGTCTTCGTCTGGACTAGGAGAACTCCTGATGTCAAAGCCTACCCTCCCTCCCACTGCAGATGCTCATCCCATACCAGCCAAGCAATGCCAGATTTCTGAGTTATTCCACAATTTTTAAAAAATTAAAGTTTACAACGGTGCCTTGGAAAACAGGACATCACTGGGAGTTTCTCTGAGACCATCCAGCAGGTCATGCCTGTACATGTCTGTACAGTTCCCACTGTGCAGATTTTGGATCATCCAAACTCCTCAAATACTTTCTTGCCACCAAATCCCAGAATTGCTCAGGCCTGCAGAGCAACAGGGTGAAAAGTGGAGAACCAGCAGAAAACAGATGTATAAAAATTCTTCAGGAAGGTCACTTATCAGTGCCTGGAATGAAGCAGAGTCCCTGTGGACTCCCTGTGCTGGGAAAGTGTAGAATTAACCCTGCAGTAAACCCAGCCTGAAATGGTATCTGGGTTATGCGACACACAAACTCCATCAAAGAACTTTGGTCCTATCTATTTGTCAAACAACTGAGCAGCTGAGCACAAAATGAGTAACAACTGAAGTGGTTGTTCTGGTGGAATTACACACTGAGAGAGAAATTACCTTCTAAGATGCTTTGTAACAAGCAACATCATCAGAACATCAAAACAAACAAAACCAACCAAGTAAACAACAAAACACCCAAAACAAAACAAAACAACACTTGAGGTATCTTTTCTTCCTCCTGGGAATCCTTCCTAAACTCCTGGGTTCCACCTACCACAGTTTTTCCAGGGCTGGTAGGGCTGGGTAGGACTTTTCAAGGCCAGGGTGGACGGGGCTTTCAGCGACCTGGTCATGGAAGGTGTCCATGCTCATGGCAGGGGGTGGAATGGGATGATCTTTAAGGTCCCTTCCAACCCAAACTGCTCCATGATTCTATGATTTATGACTGGACCTTCCACTTCCTGTTCTCCATCCATTTGTAGGAATTTTGGGCCATCATTATAGCAATAGAAACACATGATTTTATATATGGATATTGTTATTCTTTCTGCTCACCATTATGGGGATTTTCTTTTTCTGCACTTGCCTTCTTTGGAAAGTGCACAGATGCAGTTGAGACAACCCTTACTCCCTTTTCTCCCAGAACACCCAGGTGGCTGTTAATTCCTTTAGTAGAAGGTAAGAGGAAAGGTGAGGAAATACACACCAGGCACTGACTCTAGGTCAGGAGCTGAGCTGTGCATGAAACGCAGCCGGCAGGAAGGGATGGACAAGGGGCTGCCCCCACGAACCCCCGGGGCAGCCAGTCCCGGTGTCCCCTCTGGACAGCAAAAGGAGCTGCAGCAGGAACCTCGGAGCAGCAAGCTGGGAAGGCAGGATGAGCAAAGGCCCAGAGTGGTAGATGGGATGTGTCAGAACCTTCACAGCTGTAGCTGGAACCAGAGGGCATCTGGGCAATGCAGGTTATGGGGCAGCAAAGAAACCTCAGAGCAGGGGCAGAGAAATGGCGCAGGCTGGGCAGCGGCTGCCGGGCTCCCGAACACGGCAGAGAGAGAGAGAGAGACTCCCTTAGGGCAGGGTTGGAGGCTCAGGGAACCAGGAGGTTTTCCCTGAGGCACCCGAGCAGATGGTGAAAGTCCTTTTCTTAGTGAGGTAGGATGTTAATAAGGTCCCGGTTCAGTGGCTGCTCTCACGAGCAAAGGCTCACCCCCATGGCAGGAGAAGCAGGACTGGGCTGGACTCCGGCGCTGACAGCGAACTCCCTTCCCCAAGCAGCAGCTCCGACCATCCTCTTCCAAAGCTGAGAGAGAAAGAGAGCCAGCAGCTGCCCCAGCCCCTTCTTTTCCCCAGCCCAGTTCCTGCAGTATCTCTCCTCTTCCCAGAGAAACCCCCAGGTGAGGAGAGAGCAGCCAGCTGCACCCCCTCCCCTGAGCTGTGACAACTCCTTTTGTCTCTCCCATGTATCGATAGTTATTGTTTCCTAGCAACCTATGGGACAAAATTCCATGAGGGGAAAAAAGAATAAAAGGAAAGATCCTAACCCCCAACACCAGTTCTCCATGTAGTTTTCAGTACAGTCTTTCTGACCATCTCTTTGCAGATGGCAGGAGGAAAACTTGGAATTCTGTAACACAGTCCTGGTATCTAAAACCTCTCTGCAAAAGGAACCAGCTGCAGGAAACAGGGCGGGACAGATTTATAGATTTATAGCTTGCTCTTGGATTGGAAACTACTTTTGCTTTTTGTTTTAGTTGCTCAAATGTAGGAAGTGGTGCTCACTCTTCCCTGTGAGGTGAAAGGTTTTCCTACAGAACCTCCATTTCAGCAATATAATTTGAATGTGGCTTTAGGAAGTGGCACAGTGGAGATCATGAGGTCATTTTCCCAGGGGAATGTGGAGCTGTAAACTTATCCCTGTTAACTAAACACATTATTATTGGGCCTTAGTATTATGTTCTCTTTTAATTTACCTTTATGAACTGTAGCTCAACACAGTCCTGATTAATGGTTCTCAGCAAATGATAGAGAACTGTTAAATTCCCCAGGGCTTTTAATGGGATTAAAAACTTCCAGTGAGAAAATAAACAGCAGAGGGGGGTTTGTTAGCTACTACCTAGGCAAAAAATACTGTGTTGCTGGAATACAGAGAACAGGAATTCAGTGACAAATCTGTTTCAACTAACACAGGTTTATGAGAGACACTGTTTGAACTGACAAACTGCTTCCAGGCAGCCATTTCCAATCTTTTCCCATCAAAGCTTCAGGTGAGCAGACCGGGTCCAGATCAGAGGGGCCATCTCAAACATTTGGTTCCAGACACAAATAAAGCCTCGTGATCTTCTGTGCTAAGCCACTCACCTTGGTCAAGTTGTACCTGTGATATTAGTTTTCCCCTGGCTGGCACTCCTCACTCATTCGATTTGGAGGCAGAAAAAGATCAGTTAGCAAGCTGTAATGCTAATTTGCAAGATAAAAATTCAGGTAACTGTCAAGTGTTATCCTTCATATTATAGTTTTGAGGCTATTGTTAATACTACTTTTCTCCTTTTCCACTTGGAGCTGGAAAACCAGAAGAAATCATGATGGTTTTTAAATCCCCTTATACAAACTCTGATATCAAAAGCCAAAAATATTTGATATGTGTGATATTCAAACCCAAGGTGCCTCAGGTGGGCACAGCAGAGAGCAGTTGATGGCACCATGGCTCAGGCAGTTCTTTCTTGTATTTCAGTAATTCATGAGCCAAATTCAATGGCACAAGGCCATGAGTGCTCTGGCACTCTGGCTGTTTGAAGCACAGCACAGATCTGTGCACTGGCACAGTGAACTCACTGCAGGCTCCAGTTTTGCTGGGAAAACACACACATCATTTCACGTGAATTTTCGGTTTCCGTGTCCCAGCTGCTTAAGATCCTCATTAGCAAGTCAGTCCTCATTCAGACTGTGCTATTCATCAAGGGCAGGCAAGGATTATTGCTTCCCCACCGAACTGGCCATGATGGATTGGATATTAAAAGCCAGGCTGACTGCTGTTAAGCAGGACTTCCATGCTCAATGCTCCTTAATACATAAAGTACTAAGCACATAAATAAAACCATAAACCATCATTTGTAGATGCTAAAAAGTCCACGGCTCCTCTCTCCACAACCTGTGGCTGAGCTCCCAGACACCCTTCGGTTTGTTTTAACTCCTGGCTGGTCCCTTAAGAGCTCATTAACTTTTTTAGCAGTTCTTACACACAATACGAAATTGGAATCAGAGTATCCTGAGCTGGAAAGGACACACAAGGATCACCGCGCCAAATTCCTGGCCTTGCACAGGACACCCCAAAGATCACACAAATTAGATCTTTATGTTAATGAATGGGGCTGTGGGGTTGAGCTGTACACGAGAAGCACAGATGTCTTGGGGAGCTACAAAATTCATCGCTGCATCAGTACCAGAATCAGTGAGACCTCCCAGCACAACCAGTAGGGTATTAATGGTAACATCTTTTAATATTTTTTTCCCAGTAATAGTAAATAATAGCTTTACAGTTACAAATTGGAAACAATTCTGCAAATAGACCAGAGAAACATCAACTTTACTCTAAAAAGGGAATTTCTTTAGCTAGGACTTAACATCAAATACCCCAGTAAAACCATTTTTTGCTAGTATCATGGAATATTGTACATATACTTGGTAATCCTCAGTATCCTGTTCTACTTCCTCACGTTGCACCCATCTCTTGCCTACTGTTTAAATGCTGACCAGTAACAGCCAGAGGAAATTAGAAAGCTTTGACACTAACCTTCCTTTCCTTCCTTCCTTCCTTCCTTTCCTTCCTTCCTCAACCTGCAGAAAAGTCTGCATCAGCAGAAGGAAATGTGAGGTTTACTGCAGCAGAACATGCAGTAAACATGCTCCACATGTAAATTATACATGCTCCACAGTAAAACTAAAATTTTATCAACATTTTAACATATTAATATTGTATCAACATCGATACTCTGTAACTCAGAGCTGGATTAAAGAAGCAGTGCTTCACCCTCACCTAGATTTTAAGGACTCTTCATGAGTGTACAAAAAATGTTGGATTTACTTTGCAACCAGCACCATCTCCCACGCCACGGTAAGCACAAATAATTCCTGGTTCTGCAGCAGCATTAGTGGGGAGGTGGGGAGGTTAATCTTGTCAGAGGTGGCAATGCAACAGGGCTGGAAGACTTTTTATCCCCTCTGTCAATACACTCACGTGAGCACCAGGCAGCCAGCTGAGCTTCCAGTGTCTGGAATCCAATGTGTTCCCATCAAAGAACTGTCCTCTTCCACATGGACGTGGAGGAATGAAGCCTGACGGTTTGGGAATAGTAACGAACACTGCCTTGGATGAAGGGAGCAATCCACGCTTCTGAGATTGCTCCAGGTTCTGCAGAGACCCACAGCTTCACATCAGTCTTGGGAAAGGCATTCCGTATTCCTGCATGATCTGGATCACCCAAACAGCTCCCCACGGAGGGTCACACAGCAGGCAGGAGGCTGCCTGCAAAGGAACCAAGTGCTGCCTGGCACGGCTGGAAAACCACTGCAGCAAGGCCTGTCTGCACAGCTTGTTAGACAAAAAGGTGAAATCCTCACTG
This sequence comes from Pomatostomus ruficeps, assembly GCA_013400735.1. Taxonomy (NCBI): domain Eukaryota; kingdom Metazoa; phylum Chordata; class Aves; order Passeriformes; family Timaliidae; genus Pomatostomus; species Pomatostomus ruficeps. The sequence continues at coordinate 15,329 of VYZT01065364.1, forward strand.
AGCCCAAGATGTGGTTTGGAATCTGTTTGGCAGGAAATGGTTTTAGACACTGAAAAGGTTTCCTCAGAATGCCTTTTATCTCCAACAATCACAATTAGCAAAAGAAGCCTTCGAAAGTCAAACCCAAACACAAAATCAAAGGTATAGCATGTAAGTCTTTAGAAACAAACCCTTTAATAAGAATAAAATCATACAACTTGCAGGAAATTCCCTAAGGGCATGATAAATTACAGAGCTGTACCTGTACTAAGGAACCCAAAAAGGCAAACAAACTGGGAAGAGGAAAAAAGGAATTTGGGAAGGAAACGCACTTTTGTTGAAGTGGAAAGACTTCACTGAACTTCCATCACTACCAGCCGCCCCTGCCCATGTCCCTGTAGCCTCCTCGGTAGCCCCCGCCTGCTCCTCGGTATCCTCCTCCTCGGTAGCCACCTCTGTAGCCTCCCCCAGAGCTCCCTGGGTATCCTCTTCCTGCCGAGTGCTGGCTGGAGTAGCCGTAGCCCCCATAGCCTCTGCCCCTGTGGCCGGCGTAGCCTCCCCAGCCCCGGGGGCCGCTGCCGTTGTCGTAGCGAGCCATCTTGGGCGGGCGGGGGCCGTCCCCGAACCTGGCAAAGAGGAACATCACACACGTGAGCCAATCTTACAAATCCCATCTCTCAAAGATCATGGGAGCTGCCACGATCCTCAGCTAAGCCACCTCAGTTTTCTGTGAATGGAATATGATGGCTGAACAACAGTTGCGCTTTTGCACCTTTCCCACTTCAGAAAAGTTTCCTTTGCTTCAGAAGCAAGGCATGGAAACAACGGGCAACAGAAGGGTACAAGCCCATCCAAACATGTGTTTTCATTCCAGGAAAAGGTGTGCCCAAAATAAATATGGATTATCTTTTCTTTAAAAGTCGTGTTTTGGAAGAGGGGATGACAACTTTTATTCCTGAGGGCCGTATGTCCACGTTTTGGAAACAGGCAGTGATGTCTCTGCACCAGGCTCTGAGTGTGAGCGTTTCACACAAGCTCAGAGCACTGAAACCAAAGCCTGGAGTCCCTGTCCTCACCTGGTGCTGGCGGCCGTGAGTGCCATCCCCGCCGCCGCCGGCCGGGACAGCTGCCGGATCACGTTCAGCATCCGCTCGTGCGCGGGGTCCAGCTGCTGGACGATCCCGGGATCTTTGGTCACTTCCACCACCAGTGCCTCCATGGCAGCGCGCAGAGCCGTGATGCAGGCGGCCGCCGCGTGCGGCATCTTCAGCTTGATCCTGCAGCACAAAGCGTGTCAGAGCTGCCATGGCTTCCAGGGAGCACCTGGGAAAGATGTTCTGCAGCACAGAGAGGGTGTCAGAGCTGCCATGATTTCCAGGGAGCACCTGGGAAAGATGCTCTGCAGCACAGAGAGCGTGTCAGAGCTGCCACGGCTCCCAGGGAGCACCTGGGAAGGAAGATGTTCTGCAGCACAGAGAGGGTGTCAGAGCTGCCGTGATTTCCAGGGCAGCACCTGGGAAGGAAGATGTTCTGCCAAGTGGCTTTTTGCTGAGCCAGAAACCTACACTCTCATCTCTGAAGTTCTAATTTGTCACTGAAAGGGTGAGAAATTCAGGAAGTAAATTTGAAAGATCCCGAAAATTTGGCGTTGTTAAAACATGGCTATTCCTCTGGCAAAATTTGCTCTTGAAGTTTAACCAAGGGCCATGAAGATGCTCTGAGGGCTGAAACCCCCTGCTCTGGAGACAGGCTGGGAGAGCTGGGGGGGTTCAGCCCGGAGAAGGGAAGGCCCCAGGGAGACCTTAGAATCCCTTCCAGTGCCTGAAGAGGGCTTTCAGAAAGAAGAGACAGGCAGACAGCGACAGGACAAGTGGGGAATGGTTTTAAACAGATGGAGGGCAGGGTTAGATGGGATATTGGGAAGAAATCCTTCCCTGTGAGGGTGGTGAGGCCCTGGCACAGGTTGCCCAGAGCAGCTGTGGCTGCCCCATCCCTGAGAGTGTCCAAGGCCAGGTTGGACAGGGTTTTGAACAACCTGGTCTACTGGAAGGTGTCCATCTGAGATGAGTTTTAAGTTCTTTCCAACCCAAACCATTCTGTGATTCTATCATTCTGTATTCACATAAATTCAACACGTGACTTCCTGCATCAAAACAGCAAGATGCAAAAATATAAATTAAGCTGAAAACATGAAGCTCCAAGATTTTGAAAGGTCAAACCCTCTAAAATGTTTGTGATTTAAGCTTAAGGAATTCTTTGCCTCTGTTTTACTGACTAGGGGGTTAAAGGAAAAAAAAACCAAAACCATCCAGATGGTATTTGGTGATGGCCATAAAATTTATACTGCCAGAGTAATTTCTCTCCTCAAGCTGTGTTTCTAAGCCTTGAAAACAAGATTTCCTCAGCCTTTGTCTGAGGAGGAGGTCCAAAACACATAAGTGTTTTATCTTTCAGTTAAAGAGGAAAAAACCAGCAGTTTTTATGGAAACTGTCTTGTCCTGTTTTCAATTAAAGCAGATAATCTGCATGAAACAGGGCTCATAAAACCTGACAGGAAACAAAGGTGATGCCTTCGCAGCACACCTGTGGTGCACGGCTTGCTCTGGGGTCCCTGTTCCATGGACATTTGGTCTGTGTCAGCTGCATCTCCCCTCAGTCAGGGCGTTGGAACTGGATGAGCTCTGAGGTCCCTTCCAACCCAAACCACTCCCCGATTCCACGATGCTGAGCACCCAGGAGATCCATACCAGTCATCCACCAGAATGAGCTCCCCATCCGACAGGACTTTCTTGGAGGCGAAGAGGAGCAGCTGCAGCGGGCTCACCAACGTCATGGTTTTGGCAGAGATGGCTCGTGTTCGAATCTGCAGGTGAAAGAGGAAAATTACTCTTGGAACAGAAAACAGAGCTCTACACCTTCCTCTGGACACTGAAACCGGGGAATTTTGTAAAAAAAACCCCAAACAACACACAACAAAGCTAAGTATAACATTAGGAAATTAGAAGAGCACGTGCACATGCAAAACTGAATGCCAGGCAGAGATTTACAGGGGTTCAGCCCTGGCTGCTGTAAAACCTCAACAGAAACTGTCTTCCATTTTAAAATATTCATTTTCTGTGTCCGCACTTATGCAGCTTTTGCAAGAGCCACCTCACGCTTTGCCAGCCTAAAACTGACCAGGGCACATCTGAATTTTCTTCCCACCTTTCAGTTACCAGGGCTGTGATGAAAAGCTTTAGTGGGGTCCTACTCATGCGAGTGTGGAAGTTCCAGACGCCCATGCAGTCTGCGCTGTATCGTGTTACACTGACCTTGAGCTTGAACTTAGAGTGAGACCTTGGACAACATCAAGGCAGAGATAACAGCCCTGCTACGTGGCTCCTGGCCCCCAGTTTAAAGAGGAACAGAAGAGGTGCCGAATGGGCAGGGAGAGAGCTGCACACAAACCCTTCCTGCATCCCAGCCTCCCCCAGGCACTGTCTAAGCTACTCGTAAGCCACCACCTTAGTCACTCTGCATTTGCTGTGTGTATTTTGGTTTAATAAACAAAACTTTTTGAGCTCAAAAGCCTTTTGTGGGGTTTAGGGGATCTCACTTGAGAGATGGTCAAGGTGGATCAAAGGTCTGACCCTCCCGGGATCCTGAGACAAAGGGTGAAGAAGAAGCAAAGCCTCTCCACAGCTCTGAACTATGCATTGGGAATCCAGATTGTCAAGACAAGATCCCGGTACCCAAAGGATTTAAAATTCCTGTTATTACCCAACACAAAAGCGTTGCCTTCCTTTGCTCCTTGAGCAGGAGTAGCTGAGTTCACGATGGCTGCCACTGGAGCACAGGAGAGCGCACAGGGGTGGCAAAGGACACACACAGAATGTATACCCAATCCATGGGATGGAGGAAAAGGTCATGGAGACCTTTTGGGTGATGCTTGGGAAATGGGAATTATCCTCGGGAGATGACAAACTACCTACAGGCCACAACAGGAGCACCCCGCTGCCATGTTTTGTGTTCCTGTTTTCTCCCTGGATTCATAAGTAGCAGAAATGATGAGGGTAAAAATTCTCTGATGCCTAATTAGTATGGAAGAGCTCCTAAAACAAACTCTTAAAGAAGAGAATCATTAAGATCTTTCTCTATGACCTGGCTGTTGTAACAAACTCACAGGAACTTTCTGTGCACCTTTCTCCTGAAAGTTCCCAAGAGCTGAGTGACACCAGGACCATGTAACATTCATTTTCTGGAAAGAAAATCAACGAACAAACAACACCCCCCATAACCCCCCACTAAAACAAGCTGAATATTGCACTCGGTTTTTCCTGATGGCAGCACATGATTAAGAACAAACCCAAATTCCCTACCTTCTCCCCAAAAACAAAGAAGGGCGATGGGTACTTGATGTCCTGGCTGCTGAAAGGGCAGTTGACAGATGATTTGTGGATGAGGGCACTGTGCCCCTCAGTGGTGAGAATTTTCCTCTTCTCCTTGTGGTAGCAGACATTGGGGTAGACCCCAAAAGCCAGCAGGGAGATTACAACATCCAGGTTGTTATCGGGGCCAGTGTTGTTGAACGGTTGGGTCATCAAACATTCTGTTGGCAGAGAACAGAAGGGTGGCTCAAATCCACGGGACATGTGGGACAGCACTTTTAGGATAATGGATCAATGCAGAGCTGTTTAGCACCCTGGATCGATGCCTTTTCTGATGGAATCAACAGGCAGATGTGATCTCAAACAACCTCTGCACTCAGAGCATTGAAATGCTACATTCAATTTTTGATTTCTTAATGGAGAGTGAAAAGCTTAAAAATACTACTAGGAGAGGTATTTTTCTCTCCCAAACTCTTCAAAAACAAAGGGAGATGGGTTTGCCCAGAATGTGCTGTACCACAGCGTGTTTACTGTCATTTGTTTTGGAGACAGATCTTTTGGGGGAGGTTAGAATGGATGTTTTTATTAGTTCTTTTGTAACAAACCTCCCCAGAGTCTCTGGTGGCTTGTTTTCAGGTCATTTTGCCCAGAAACAAAGTTACAGATAAATACAGCAGAGATCTTAACAGCATGAGGAGAAAAAAATTAAAGGAATTTAAAGGAAAAAAAATGAAAAGGAGAGGAGATAAACATCTGCTAAATGCAGGCAGCCAGGCCATTTCACTGAGCTCCTCAGCAACGTTAGGCAAATTCAGAACCTGGTCAAGTTTAAGGATTTTTTCTCTAGAAAATGGAATAATTTGGCACATTTGCTGCACACCCCTCCTGCAGCACAAACCCAGGAAGCCACAGAACAGAACACTGTTCAGATCACACAAACTCCCCACGAAGGCCTACGGAGAGGAAGGGGAAAGCACAGCACATTCTGGAGACGCAGCAAGTGAAGGAGAAAGAAAATCAGGGAGGTAACACTCTAAGGACAACTGTTTAAAAGATTTTGAATCCTGCAGCTCTCACCTCAGCCTCCAGTATCTCCCTGTGTTGCACCACAGCCATCACAACTTTAGGAGAGAACACTAAAATTCCAGCTGAACACAGCTGTAAAAGTGGAGTAGTGTTATGGCAAATCCAGTACACTCCCCCTGTGCTCGGGTGCTCAACACAGATTATCCTGGTTGTTTATTTATTATCTCAGAATGGAAAGTGCAATCATGAAATTACTGAATTTAATCAGAATCACCTTCAGGAAAGCCAGAACTAATCAGTATGTCTTTCAGCTGGACTTTTGCTTCCCACGTCATTCTAAGAGTGGCCATGCTGAGCCTTTTGTGTTCACAAAATCTTTTCTCTGCTTCTTCACCACCCATTCTGAAAAACACACAGAGGGAGTCAGAAGCCTGACCGAGGAAAGGGAAAGCTCACCTCGTGTTACCTGCAACTTCCCACCACCTGCTGGGCCAGACAACGTACCTTGCATCGTCCCAGGCTTGGAAGACAGAGAGCAAAGCTACGTGATCCGAGTACCTGGTCCCAGCAAAATTCCTGTGGATGTAACCCAGGCGTTTGCCTTCGTTGATGAAAGGTTCAGGGAAACAGGTAGCTGCAGAGATGGTGCAAACAGCATCTCCCACGCTGGAAGGAACCACAGGAGGGATCGGGATCACTCAGAGTCAGTGCTGCCAGCACCTGCTGCAGACTGCAGACACCAGGGAAAACTTCTCTGCTAGAGACCTCAGGAGTTTGGCTTTTATCTGCTGGAGTTCTTCACTGAAACACTTCCCTGGCAGGGGATGTTAAATTAGTTCTATCTGCCCTCCCCTCCATCCATTCACCACCTTCTTCTGGGGATCTACACTAATCACAGGACACTTCAGCCACCACAGTGACAAGGAGCAGATCTTCTGCTAAAGCAAAATGTGGAGATTGATTTTTCTCCTTATCTCAGAGTTAAATTTTGTATCTCCCCACCTCTAGCTCACTGTTATACCCAGGTGTTTCAAATCCCACCCGTAATTCAGAAATATTCAGCCTCCACTGGTATCTTGCTGTTAACTGAATTTCATGACCACTTTATTGCCTACATGGGAAGTTATTTCTTCTCTGCTCCCACGAAGATTCAGTCCCCTCTCCCCAGCTGCAGCATTTATTGCTCATCTGGATGTACTGGTTTTTCTCTCTGGCACATGTCAAGAGGCTCAGGAACTCAGAGAAACAAGAACACGACCACTGAGACCACTCAACTTACTAAAAAATGCAGCCCATGATCATCATCTTGCCCAGACGAGGTTCAATGGGAAGTTTGGCCAGGATTCTTCCAAGAGGTGTCAACTCATCGTTGGAATCCAGGGCATCGAGCTCTGAAACAAGACCCCTTGTTATCAAAGAGAGTTAGCTAACTCCAGAAATCTTTAGATAAGAAATTCAGAGTTTTAATAATTGTGTTTAAACGGAACCCTACTCATATTTAAGCTTAATGTTGGTTACACTGTTGCCAACCTGATTTTCAAAACTGGTTTGAGGTCGAACAAGTTTTGCTTTAGCTTTACAGAGGTTTCGCCACCTCCTGTGCAATTAGAATAATCACAATGTCATTCACACACACAATTTTCCATTCCTTTTTAGTTCACTTCTGTACAAACCCTATTACACCATTAAACCATCTATTATCTAACGAATCTAACCTAATTTCTGCCTCAGGAAAATCAAAGCAGCCCTGTCACAACCAGCTGTGGACTGCCACTGCCAAATCACAAAACCCTCTTCATCAAAAAGAGAACAGCACAAACTCTCTCTTCCTTGAGGCTTTACCTGCCTTTCCCTCCTCTCATTACCTAAAAATTATCATCTGTATTCATCCTCAAAGCTACCAAAGGTTCTTTCACATCAAAAAAAAAAAAACTTTGTAGCCTCAGCAATTAAATGGGAAAGGGAATACATAAAGGGATCCTTAGCCACCATCAAACCAATTTTTCCTGAACCCAAAAGCCTGAAGAATACTTTGAAGAATAACATGTTTCACCTTCCTAGGAACATCCTAGCAGTTTACCTGCACTGAAAAATCACAGGTCATCCAGGAAAGGGAGGCACCTGCAGAAACAGCTACTTGGTGTTAGAGCCGAAAACATCTGCCTTTTCCCCTAGCTCACAGTATGAAAAGCACTAATAATTTTCAGAACAAAAAGTCTTTAAACCTGATTACATACCCCCAGCCATGTTTTTTCATTCAGGTCTCCCTCCTGTATACAAGCAATGTAGGCTCAGCACGCAATTTTTCCATAAAATGAACAATCAAATAGATATTTCAGCTGTTAAAAACTGTAGGATGTGCTTATTTTGTGACATTTACAAATTGTGCCGAGGTTTGAGGTCACTTTTATGCTTTACATCTAAAGCATAAACTTAGAGTACTTCCCTGCTCTATTTTGTTCATATTCTAGTTAGTTCCTTGAAAAAAGTGGGGAGACAATTTAACCCACCCCTCAGTTTCTTCTGTTTTTCATGCAGATTCATAAACTGGAGATTTAATTACTTGACAAAATCTGAGATACTGGGTCAGCAAACTGTACAAAGCGGTAATTATTTAATAAACTACCAACCTCTGTTTTTCAGTACTTTTATAGAAGCTTTGTGAACGCCTCGAGCACTGGACTGAGTCTATGTCAAACACAGCAGTGCCCCAGCTAGAAAACAGGAAGCTGGAAGCTAACAGAAGTTACTGATAAAACAACAAAACAAGCCTCAAAACTGAAGGCTCGAGTTTCTTAAAGGAATGACGCTCCGTCGGGAATTCAAGTATTTCTTCAGCTGCACAAGCCACTGCCACCCACACAATGCCTGCAGGCCGCCGTGTCAGCCAGAACACACCGCTCCGCCAGCGCACCCAGAGGTGGTACTGCTGTCTGTCAGCGATCACGTCCATGGAAAACCGCCTGGAGCCAGCTCCACCGGCCCAGGATCCCCCAGGATCAGCACCTAAGGTACCTCTCAGCGTGCGCTCCGCTTCGATCACCGCGTCCAGGGGCGGCGGCTCGATGGCTTTGGCCAGAAACTGCCCGATCCCTCCCAGCCGCAGCAGTTTGATGCTCAAAGCAATCTCGTGTAGGGGTGTGCGAAACATTTCAGGCGTCATGTGAGTCTGCAGTCTGGAAAGAGAAGAGAACAAAGTCCCGTTTCTCTGAACACAGCCTTTGATCACCATGAGGAGTCATTCCACCAGCAGAAACCACTGCCCTCCAAAGCAAACTCTGTCTCCAAGCCCACCCATCGGCTCTCTCTCTACTCCTGGAACTTGGGCTCTTCTGTCACAAAATTCTGTGCTTCTCCATTCTCCTTCGGGATAAATTTACACTGGGAATGCACAGAGGCAGCAGCCCTCACATCTCCACTGCCTGCTGCGGCTTCTAGCACGAGCTGACCACAGGCAGCCTGCAGGGCTGGAGCACAGTTTGCAGCATGGCTGTGTCCAGCCCCACATTTGTCCTTTACAATCCTCTCCTACTCTGCCAAGGAAGCTCTTACGCTCCTGAGACCCAGCCTGCTTCAGCCTGCCCTGTGTACAAGCACCTTCCTAGTGCATCTCGAAAAGGTTTTAAAACACCTTGAACAGATACCCTGATTCAGGTGGCACCAGATTTAGATGATATCTCTCAAAAAACTATCTACACAAGTCCTCAAACACTCCTTCCTAAGCGCCAAGGAATTCATGTATTTTGGGTTTATGTTCTCTGAAGGAAGGTAACCTTAAAACCATGATTACTTCAGTAGCCTAAAATCAGTTCACTGTCAAAATTTGTTAATTAAAATCATTGCACTGTACTCAACAGCTGATCTAAATACATTTGAGGAATTCAAGGAGAGTTTTTGATCAACTGATGCTTTCATGAGGTTACAAAAAGTTGAACAGCAAAACACAGCTATGCTGTAAGAGCCAGAGAAAAGGGCACTGAGACTTCCAGGAGAGAGATCAGAGTGCAACAGCTGTGTTGCCTTCTCCAACCAGCACAGAGATTTCCATGGCTCTAGTAACAAAAAAACAGTCTGGCAGAGAGGTCAAAAGTTTCAGCAGCAGGGAAGGTGCTGGAGCAGCATGAAGGGGCTGCCTGGCCACAGAATGGGGGTGGAGAGAAAAGTGACATCTGCCCTCCCTGCTTTGTACCACTTTGATGACAAAACAGCCTGACACATGGCAATGCCAGGTGCCCCCGGTGTTTGAGGCAGACTAGAGCCCGTTCTCATTACAAAGCTCTTGTCTGCCTTGCCTCCATTCCCAAGCAGTGTTGTTTTCCTCTTGAGAGGTTCAGTAGGTTGCAGTGACACGCAATACTAAAAACATTAACTATTTATTCACCTCATACTATGGGTAAATTAACATATGTACATCTTTTTTAAGCAAAGAACGGAGATATTTCAGTGTGAACTGACATCATCCATCTCCTCTCTGTGCTTTCTGCAACGATTTCCCCGGTTTGACCAGACACAGCACCCAACACTTCTGTGAAAACTCCCTGAGGGTGTTTTATTTCCAGAGACCACAGCCTCACCTCTCAAAGCGAGCTCTGCTGCACAAATGGAAGCAGAACCCGGCTCGCACGCGCCCAGCTCTGCCTTTCCGCTGCTCCAGGTTGGTTTTCGATGCCCAGACTGTGGCATAGTTTGTCATGTTGTTGTGAGCAGTGAACAGCTTCACTTTCTGCCTGTTACAGGAAAAACACCACTAGAGATCAAACGTCCTTCATCTTAAGCCCTGCTGAATCAGTTCCTATTTTATGGCTTGTGGCCACATCGCTTCTAAGAAGCCAACCCCTGACCTTTGGCTAGTCAGGCATCAGTCTGGAAACCAAAGCACCACACTCTTTCTAAAGCAGTGCCTGAAATATTTCACAGAATGATGTTCACCCAACTGTCCAAAAAGCTTAAAATTCTCATGAATCCATGAGCTCTCTGTGGGTAGTTTTCTCAGAACATGCACAGCAAGGCAGGAAATGTAACAGACTACAAAAATCTTCCTCTTTTCCATCAGCCAGACACTGAGGGTTTGTGAAACTCCTTTGCAGATGACGTCTATCCAATTGGTGTGGAGACCTAGTGACACCTCATGTGAACGGTGCCAGCATGACCAACTCGGTTCCTGAGATGCCAGCGTGGTGTGTCACTGTGCTGACCAGCTAGAGACAATGCTAATTTTGTCCTCAGGGAGTTTAGAGCCCTCAAGCTCAGCTCAGGGAGCATGGGAACACAAGGCACTTCTGTGCACTCCCAAAACCTCTCCTGCATTCCCAAGGGTGGGATTTACAAAACAAAAAGCTGCTTCATGAACTCACTTGCAAGAGTCGATAACGAAGACCACGTCATTGATGGTAATGCTGGTCTCGGCAATACTGGTAGATAAAATAACCTATAAAAACCAGGAAATGCAAAGGGACATTACTGGGTCTGGAAAAGCCGACAGTGCACAGCAACATAAACTACTGAATTTATAAAATAGTCAGCAATACATTCCCCAAAAACCCAACAGAACTGCACAGAGAGAAGGCTCCGTACTTTGGTCACTCCAGGAGGCACAGGATCAAACACTCGACGCTGCTCCTCCAGAGGAATCTGGGAATGCAGAGGTAAAATCCTGTACTGTTGGCCCCCTGCAACAGGAATACAAGAAGGTTGGTAACTACTACTGTGTGAATCCCATTTCTTCTTTCCACAAGATAAAAATTTCTGGCCATTCACTCTCACAACAAATCAGCTCCCTTAGCCACTCATCCAACCCCCAGCTTCACACTGCCAGTAGCTTCCTTGGGGAAAGATGAAATACAATAAAAGAGCTGCGTGTACCAAAGCGTGGGTTCATTTCTAGGTGCTTCTGCATTGTGTAGATTAAGTTCCAGCCAGGCAAGAAAACAAGGACAGCTCCTGGGACATTCAGAGTCCTGATATAAACCAGCAGGGCCTCAATGAGCTCAAAAGAGGTTTCTCTCTCGTTCAGCTGAGCCATGGAGTGCCTTGTTTCTGGGCTGTATTCATTGCTGCAAATAAGGTTGCAGTTGGCCTACAAAAGAAAAATATCACGAGGGCAGTCATATAAATTAATTCACTCAAACTGCAGAGACTGGCTGGCCAGACAAATAAGAAAATTAGATATGTGGGTAGATGCCTTTCAAGAAAAAATGGCCATTTAAAAAAAAATTCAATTAAGCGGCCTAAACAGAAGTTTCAAACGTATAAATTAAAAGTTGTGTAAAACTGATAGTTTCTTGACAATGTGTGTAAGCATTGACAATATCAACTGCAAGAGAAGAAGGGAGAGAATCTAAATTTTCACCCTAAAAAGGCACCACCAAGCTGGTATTTCTGTTTCTTCTTCCAAGGTTTCCAATCTTCACTTTCAAAAGCATTTCAGTTTTAGCTTTAAAGAGAAGCAGGCTGACAAAACATGGGAACCTTAGCTTCAATGAAAAATAAATTCTTCAGTTTGCAAGGGCAAGAAGAAAATTCAGTTCCATTGCTGAAGTTAATACTAATCTCAGATATTAAGAATAGGAAAGCTGCTAGAGATGCTTCACTTCAACAATGCCAAATGAATTACACTCAAGCTGGAGTACTAAAAATGGCACTTCTTTAATTTTTTATATTAAAATTCAAACGTACATCATCATCTTCACCACTTTCTTCATCCTTCTCTTTCTTCTTCTTTTCCTTCAGTGGAGGGACGAACTGAGTCATTTGAATACAATCTTCCAGAAAATAATCTGCAAGGACAGACAGATGATCAGGCCTGACTGCCAGAAGCCTGTGCAAGGGAACACAATTCTTTACACCGTTTCTCAAGAGTCTCCTGATATAAATCAGGATGTTTCAGAGTATGAAGCCAAGATTGATAAAAACTCAAGCAGTTTCTGGAAGTGCAGCCAATGGTTTACCTTGGACAGGAAAGGTTCTCCCGTAGACCTCGATGATGGGACAGTTGAAGAAGTATTCACAAAACATACTGGTGTCGATGGTGGCAGACATGAGGACAACCCTGATTTCAGGATACGCCTGAATGACATCCCTCAGCACCACCAAAAGGAAGTCAGTCTGCACAGAAAGAGAGTAAGAGCATCATTCATTTCCTATCCATAAAAAGCAGTATCTTCCCAAGAGGAATTACACATTTACTGAGCAAGAGAGGTAACAAGTAGCACAAAAACATTCTAAAACCAGAAAGAGTTGTCAGTGCTTTATTTTGAAACTACCCAATGCCTGGGATAAGTGACTTTTAGGATTTCCAGTGTAAAGGAGGGTTTTTCTTTTCTACAAAAATAGTTTGCTTCCTTCCTAACAATACATTACAACCCCAGATCTTTTTAAACTTGGCTTTCATAAAAAGTAGCCATAGTTCATAAAATAAATAGGAATTACTCAGTGCAGGTGTGTGTGAAGTTTGTAGTTTTGTTTAAATATGACATTTATTTAGTTCTACCATGAAGTTAGTTAGGCAGTTCCTTATCTCAACAGACAGAATTCCAATCTCACTCAAAATTTCCAAACTTGTATTTTACACCATTAACATACATTTAATAGATGAAGAGATGCATCAGAAAAATGCGTGTTGTGATTTTATTAAAATGAGTGCCCAGATTCTGGCCAAACAAGTTTAAACACCAGGTCAGAACTTCATGGTTTCTCTCACTCTTGGTGTGACAAAGCTGAAGACTACACAGAAAAATCAAGGGAACAGAAAACGTTTGCCATTTCAAATTATATTCAATACCTCTCCTAATTCTATCATCAGCTTGTATTTTACTTCATGTAAACCCTGAATTTCAATCTATCACTATCAAGACTGCAGGTTCTGTTAATGCCACCAGTAATACAACAGTGTCATAGGAACAGCACTCCAAAATAGCAGTGACATTCAGCACGCTCCCCCAGTTGGACAGGATGTGTTTGTACCGTGGAGTTCCATTTCCCAGAGAGGACCAGGACACAGCGGATCCTAACGGGAAAACAGTCAGAGGGCAGCAAGGAAACACAGGCCCTTGCTCTGCTAATCAGGTGAGGAATAATTAAGAGTTCTAAACGTCAAAGAAGGAAAACTCACACAGCTGCCTCTCCCATGTTGGCTACTCCACACAAACACACACAGAAGTTAAAGAGAACAGAAGCACAGAGAGATTGGAACCGGCATCCTCAGCTCACTCACGTTAATGTCTCTCTCATGGATCTCATCAACAATCACGTGACTAATGCCGCGGATCCCGGTCTCCACCTTTCGCAGAAGAACACCTAAACCAGAAACAGGAGGTAAAGGTTCATGTAACAGTTCAACCTTCCCCTTCCCAGCCCCTGGTTTAAAAACCAAGCAGTGTGCAGGCTGCCCAGCCCCTTTTCTGACCCCATCTCTAATTGCCACACTTTCCTTTGTACAACTGACGGCAAGGGCACGAAGCATATCACAAGAGACTCTTCCATCTTTCCCACCCAATGCTGCTCCCCCTTCTGTCTTTTGAAGACAATCAATATATGCCAATTTTATCTCTTCATGGGATTATTTCTGTGTGCTATCAGACTCGTATTATCAGACTTCTGAACAAAAATCTCAAATCTTTCTTTGCACAACGGCACATCAGCGAATTTTTATCCAAAAAAATCTTTTAGATCTTCAAAGCAGACTTAATAAAAATTTCAATCTAACCATATTCCTGCTTTTGCTGCTAACTCAGGGTTCAGACCCATGATAAACTCCAAACAAAGGAAGCAATACAGACCCACAGTGCAGAACAGGATGCTGGCGTGGGGCCGAGGGAGCACGGATTCGAAGCGCACGCTGTACCCACAGCTCTGCCCGGGCTCTTCCCCCCTCTCATAGGACACTCGCTCTGCTACAGAAACCGCGCTGATCCGCCGGGGCTGAGGGAGGGAAAAGTTTTCCCTAACTTAATGAGGAGGTTTTACAAGTTTATCACAACACCACTGAGAGCAATAAAGAAAATTATAAATGCTACAGGCGTCCTGTCCTAAGACTTCTTTACAAAGTAACTGTTAAACACTGATCTTGTAACAGCAAAGGTGTTTGTTCACAAAGGAGGGATACAGCAACTCCCAGCTGCCATTTCCCAAATCGTGTCCCCTTGGTCTGCTGAGAGTTTTCACCTGGGCAAGGTTCAAGGCCAGATTATCCAAAATGAAAACCCATGCAAGAGTAACACTCCAAATAAAAATTCACACACTGCTGAGCTTTCTCCTACTTATATTGCTGATGAGGTATCTTCATGAAGCACGTCCTGCAATGATAACAAGGTTCCTCAACACAACCTTCACTCCTTCAAGGCCAGGTTGGATGGGGCTTGGAGCAACCTGGCCTAGCGGGTGGCACTGCTGACCACGGCAGGGTGTTGGAATGAGATGAGCTTTAAGGTCCCTTCCAACCCAAACCGTTCCATGGTTCTGTGATTTTTATCCCAACCAACAACTGATTTCACAGATCCACCACAGAACTACAGAGGCCACACACTCCTCACCTGTGTCACCACGATGTTGCACTCAGCAGCTCGGTTGGTTCTGATGTATTCATCCAGGATGTACTGGGGCACTTGGGTGGTTTTGCCACAACCAGTGGCACCACGGATCACAACGACAGAATTGTGATGGATTGCGTCCAGAATTTCACTTTCAAAATTCTTCAGAGGTAAGGCCTCTCTCTCTTCTTGGATCTGGAAAAAAAAGCCTGGGGCATTTTCCCGAAATCTCCAAAAATCAGCCTGTTCTGTTCCACATTTCTACTTTGCCTCATTTTCCTATACTTACACAAAGGAAAAACTGACAAAGAACAGGTCATAGTTAGTATTTTTTTCCTGGCA
Organism: Pomatostomus ruficeps; assembly: GCA_013400735.1. NCBI lineage: Eukaryota > Metazoa > Chordata > Aves > Passeriformes > Timaliidae > Pomatostomus > Pomatostomus ruficeps. The sequence continues at coordinate 30,570 of VYZT01065364.1, forward strand.
CAGCACAACTCATCCCCACATCCACCCCAGTGGAACATCCCGCACTGCTGAAAACGTGCTGGGTATCCCTGCTGAAATCCAGCCTTACACCCTTTGTGTTACGCTCAACCCCTTCCAGAAAATCAAGAGCCTGGCACAAGGCTGACAGCTCCCGGGAAGCACACTCACCCTCTGTAATTCCTGGTCCTGCTCCAGACGGTACAGGAAATCGCTCTTCAGATCCACGCTTATTTGCTCCGGAGTCAGCTGCAAGTGCGAGACATTATTTGGAGGCTTTTTGACCCCTCTTCTTATCTATATCATTCAGGATCAGATCAGTCACACCAACATCACGATCCCAAACATTCGTAAAGGATCATTCCCTGCGTAACTCCCTGAAATCAGTTCTGCCCCTGAGCTGTTTTATTTCATTCACTCCAGCGTATTAAACATTCATCTCCAAAGAAGTCTCTCAAAAAGATGGAAAGCACTGAAAAAGAGCGATTGTTTCAATCTAAAGACTTTGCTTGAGAAACACACTCAGTTCAGCAGGAAGCCATGGTTCAAACAGGAGTTTTTAAGGTAAGTAATGACCTTGTGGAAACACAAACCCACCCTTAGAACAGCAGCTGAAAAGGGAAAAGTTTGAAGAGAATTCATCAGACAACTCCTGTCTTTCAACTGCGAAAGAATCCTGAAGAAACGCTAATTTATTACCAAACGGTGAGTTGTTTTTACTAAAAATAAGTCAGCTGTACCAACCAGAACTAGCACAGGTAAATCCTGAAGAGATTTGAAGCCAGCTCAGTTTGCAATGTCCATACTGGTTATGTCTTTTATGCAGCAACAGCTAAATTTACATTAGGTCCATATATTTTAAAAAAATCAATATATAACAATCAATACTAAATTAATGTAATTTATGAAAAAAACTCCAGTAGAAAAAGTTATTAAATTATTATTTTGGCAACAATCGATCTGGCTGTTGTAGGAAAATCAAGTTACTGCTCTGAGAGTCTTTTCTGACCAGGTTATACCCATCAGACCGAATTACCCTCTGAACTTGGCAAACCAGTAATTCTTTCCTTTCTCCTTCATTCTGTTATGCCACATTGCTGCTTTTCATTTGTTCTGTGCTGGATGGGACCAGAAATTAAAAAAAGTAAGAAAGTCGGTTGCTTGTGCAGTGGCACTGGCTTGCAGCAGTTTCTCCTCCCAGAAAAACAGCCTGAGCATAGAAGCATGGGAAAGAGAAGCCAGAGAATTAGAAATTACATGTCCGTGAACTTACCTTGTAATTTCAATTACAAACTTTGTATGGGCTGCACAATAGCAGGCAAAAGGTGAAACAAGGCAGAGAATTGGGACACTCAAGACACTGCTGCTCAAGACCTGATAAAACATGAAGTAAACACAAAGAACTCTCTGCCTCCAGGTCAAGAAGGGAAGAAATTTTATCAGTGGACTGTCTTCTCCTTTGAAATAGCCCATACTTTAAATCCTGGCGGGGGACAAGCATTTAGAAGTTCTGGAAGCATGGGGAAATCAACCAACAGATCCATTTTTTAAGCTGCCTTACATTTGCCAGAGGACCATCATCGATATTGCAGCCGGTCCAAGGGTTCCAGTTGGAATGAGGTGGTGACCAGGGAACAACTCCCATGTGACTTTGTCTCTGCGATGGTTCGAAATGGGCCAGCTTTCCAACAGTGATGTGAACAGGATTATTGGGATCTTCAGGCTGTGAATCCAAAGGCAGAGCAGGCAAAGACAGATCAATGATTAAATGAGCAGGTGCAATGTTCCACACTGGAGGATCGAACCACACACTCACCGAAGGCACGATCTTCAGGGACAGCTCCCGGACAGTCCTTTGAAGATGATTTTCTAAGTCAGAAGACAGCGACACCTCAAAGGGTTCCAACTAGGAAACATTAAAAACTACACGTCAATACACACAGAAACACAGGCACTGGAAACATTAAAAACTACACGTCAATACACACAGAAACACAGGCACTGGAAATATTAAAAACTACACGTCAATATACACAGAAACACAGGCACTGGAAATATTAAAAACCACACATCAATATACACAGAAACACAGGCACTGGAAATATTAAAAACTACACATCAATATACACAGAAACACAGGCACTGGAAATATTAAAAACTACACGTCAATATACACAGAAACACAGGCACTGGAAATATTAAAAACCACACATCAATATACACAGAAAGGCACTGGAAGCCAGAACTGTGGGCTGTTAGAGCTGAACCATCAAACACTTCCTCGTGAAACAAGGTCAAAGAGTTCAAAATTCATATTCTTTAAATGTGAATTTTAAACCAGGTCAAAATTCACGTTCTTTAAATGTTTTGCCACCTTTTCAATGAATAAGAACTTGCAGGCTATTTTTAAATATCTGAGTTTATTTTCAGAGGAACACATTCCCAAATTCACAACCAAATACCTAAATAACATCTATTCCTTGGTATATGTGTGTGTATATATATATATTTGAATTGCCAGAAAATGCTGTTAGAGAGAATTAATCCAAACAGCCGAGCATAAACAGAAATATTCAAGCTTGTAGAAAAATTATGCTGAAAACAGCATTTGTTACAAATCCTATTTCATTTAGTAGAATGTAAAATTAGTTACTGCTCCAATCACATACACATGAAGTTGTATTTCTGATCCAAATCACTGGCCATAACAGAAACAGTTGCTAAAGAATAAAAATGATTAATAACTTGTAAGATGTTAAATATGGAGAGCAAACTCTTAACTCACTCCTGTTTTTGTGAGTGCTTCTGTGTTATGAAATGAAAGCGGTAACTCCTGTCTGTTGCTGTTGAACTGTTAGTTGAGTGAAGAAATTGAGATGGTTGAGTGGTATAAATTTGAATTTATTATTTAATTATAAAACTTATATAGACTCTTCAAAGGTTGTTTGGATTGGATAAACCCAAAACTACTTCTTAGGCCAACCGGCCAGGTCAGAACTACTCATCCTTCTCAGAGACTGTTCCAACAACATCTAAACTCTATTTCTACTTTTAAAACACAGGAAGAAGAGAAAAATTATCATAGGAAAGAATCTGTGTTACCACACCTGTCCCTCCTGCCAAACTCACCAACTCTCCTTTCTTCTTCGTCTGCCCAGAGTAGGGCTCAATGACGCCGAGGTGGTAGAGCTGTCTGACCAGGGAAAGGGCACAGGACTGCGCTGCCAGCTTCTTGTTCGATCCGTGCTCGCGGCTGAAAATCCCTGCAGCACACAGAGGCCAGAGCTGTAGCAGCTGAGGCGCCAGGCAGCTTCCACAGGAGACGCTGCTCTGAACTGGGCTCTGACTGTACACTCACACCAGGTCTCATGGGCAGTTTCAACTCCTGATAAATCCAAAGTTCCAACACCAAACCCAACCAGGCCCCTCCATCAGCCAGCTCACGCTGACTGTGTGATGTTACTGCTCAATCCTTTGAAGTTTTTCTGCATTCAGTGCCTCAGGAAGGATGATTATCCAACACCACCCAGCAACATCACACAAATGATCCTTTACCTCTGCAAGTGGCTCCAACCCATAACTAAAATAAGCTCCATACCCACAAATGTTCCTCTGTACCATCACCCACCTCTTGCAAAGCTAAAAAATAAATAGGAGCACTTACTTCTGCCCAACTGCTTCACATAAATGTTCATTTCTGCATTAAAACTCCTGCAAGAGAAGGAAAGAACAGAAAGGTACAATTACCAATAGCTGACACTGCAAAAATATTTTACTCTTTCCAATATTTCTAGGCAAAGATCTCTGTCCTCAGTCAGAAACTCCCAGTTCATCAATGACCAAGGTAAAACATTACTGCTTTTAGCCCCTTTAACCCCAAGTTAGTAGGTAACTTGGCAGACCTGCCATCAACAGAACCAGTAGATTTGGTAAGCAGAGTTGTGAATATGCCACTGCTCAGCACTGAAATTTAAAGCCACATTATTAGGAAATATGCTCTGGGCTGCCCAAGTTTAAGGTATAAAGCAGATGGGATGTTAATATAACATTAACACACATCCCAATGTACCATTAACTGTATTCCTCATTAGTATTGGTGTAACACTAATGTAACCCACTAATAGCCTGTGTTTAACGACTGTCCTGGGGTGATTTTTATGCTCTGGTTTTTGGGTTTTTTTTCTTTCTTTTTTTTTCTATCGTCTGCTTAAGCCCAGAATGGTTTCTGTGACCTTGAGCTCACAGAGAGAAAACCTGGCATGNACTCTGATAAATCCACCATCTTTCTCCACGGTAGAGAAGATTTACTGCCTAATATTATTCAAGTTTGGGGTGGTTTTTTTTGTTTGTTTCATTTTCTTTGTGCCTGCGTGCACATCGCTTGTTAATAAACAGTTTCTTTTTCATGTCTCTCCAAGAAGATTTTAATTCTGGACCTTGGCTGGCGGGAGGGACTGTAATTCTGCCTTTTAGAGGAGATACCTTTTCGGAGTCTCCTCCCAAAATTTGTCTCAAACCGGGACACGACTCTATGCAACATTTAACACAGTTACTCTGCTTTTTGCAACACATTTGATCAGCTCGGAGCATAAACAAAACCAAACCAGGGCATTTAGTCAAAAACATTGAAATTATCTGAACAGCCGACAGAATATTTGAATTTGCATGAATTTCCATTCTCTTATTGCCATACTCTTGAGTAACAGAGTTAGAGAGTAACAGAGTTACTCAAGGGTAACTCTGGTAGCAAAGGTTAACTGGCATATTAATAATAGAATCACAGGATCATGGAATGGTTTCGGTTGGAATGGATCTTAAAGATCATCTCATTCCAACCCCCTGCCATGGGCAGGGACACCTTCCACTGTCCCAGGCTGCTCCAAGCCCTGTCCAACCTGGCTTAGGACACTTCCAGGGATTCAGGGGCAGCCCCAGCTGCCCTGGCACCCTGTGCCAGGGCCTCACCACGCTCATGAGGAAGAATTCAGGCTTAAAAAAAAAAAAATCCTCAGCAGAGGAGGACAGAAATCACGATCCATGTTTTTAAGAATGCCAAACCTAAGCTTGTATTTGCCACATGTAATATTAAAGCCAAACTCTTGTAAGACAGGATTTAAACTGGCAAATGTGGCTCAAGGAATATGACTGGGGTTTATGGGACTGAGATCCTCTTTGGAAACTAGGCCTTTGCATTTGCACAGCTGCAGGCTGTGCCTTGCACCTGTGTCCTTCATTTTTTGCTGCAAACAAACAATAAGAAAGGTTAAGTGAGTGATTTAAATTTCAGGTTAGACCTCCTTCCTGTGCTACCAGCGAACTGACCTGCAGGCTCAGTGGCTTCAGGGGTGGAAGGCCACTGGCTCTCAGGGACACAACAGCCACCTAAGACACCGATGACAGTATGTTTCTCAGCCAGGCCTACAGTCAGCATTCAATCTCATTCTCCTCCACCTGAGGGGAGAACAGCAACACCAGAAATCAGTTTGCAGCACAATCCCACATGATTCCCTAGTCCAGCCTCAGCAGCCCACGTGTGAGCAGGCACAGGTCTGTGGTGTCGCTCTTCAGCAGGACCAAGTGGCACAGGCATCCCAACACATCCCATCCCTCAATATGAGCTCATGCTTTGTGTTTCAGGAGAGCCGTCTTTATAGTTACAACTTACACCCTCCTGTCAGAATTAAAGTTTCCAAACTCAACGTTTTCCAGCTATTACTAAGTTCTTAGATCATGAACACAGTTAATTGACCACAAACCTCTGAGAGCATGGCTGACCTATCTGTTATAATCCATATCTCTGATCATTACCTCAAAAAAACCCCAAAACAGATTGGCAAGATGCATGGCAACGGGTATTTCCTTAAAAAACCCAACAACCTGAACTATATTATGTCCTCAAAACTCCAAAATATCCCTCTCCTGTTACACACACCAAAAGGATTAAATCCAACAGTCTCTCAATGAGCCCTACAACACCTTAGGATTGTTTCACATCTATTTGTTCATTTGCAGCAGGTAGTGGATTGTCCCTTCCGCCATTCCATCCAGGACAATCCACACAAGCTTCCCTGAACAAAGAGTACACAGGAAACTCAGGAATGTGCTCCGGGAGAACAACAACCAGGCTGAGAAACATACTGTCATCCGTATAATTTCATTCTGCTCCAGACTAGGTAAATTTAAACACATAGGGTCTAATGCTGCAGAAGGTGTAACAAAAAATGAGCCACACAAATATTCCCTAAGCTACAAGATAAATGTTCAGAAGCTATGCCTGCAACAAGCATAATTTAAATTCCTAGTACTGTACAAACTAACTTTTTATGTCACTCACTTAAGTGAAGGAAATGGCCTTGCCTGAGAGATAAATTGAGATGAAGTGACTTGAAGATAGTATTTCAGTGAAAATTTACACCAATACACATCTTTTAGATGTTCCAAATTATTGGAAGACTCAATAATAAAGAAAACCCTAAGTCCTGCAAGTGAGACTCTCATGAAAGGCTGTCGTAATATTTTTAGAAAGACAAGAGAATTTTCTTAACTCTCATAGAACACAAGTTTATATAAATGCAAAAAAGCCCAATCAGGAGAATCCAACAGCAGAAGCATGTCACTGTTTCTGGTCACAAAACATCATTATATTCCACCAGAAATAACACAATGTTCTAACGTCTGGATGATTTGTAAAGACTGTTCCTAATAGGGATAAAATAATAAAAACCATCAATTCTTTATGCACAATCTGTTATAAGCTGTTTTCACTTGGGAGAAGCACACGCAAATTCTCTGGTGGAATGGCTAAAAGTCACCAAAGAAGAATATCCAGCTGGTCCTAACTGAAACTCAAGACTCTCAGAACTCCTTTGGGAAGATTCTGCCAAACTCTTTTTTTTTCAAAAGAAGACTCTATTGCCAAAAAAGTTAATTATGATAAAAATAGAAATAAAATGTCCTTAAAGCACACTGCTACATAAGCAAATTTAAGGTTTACTTAAAATGCACAAAGGCAACAACAGTCACAGAACAATTACTAAAAGCAACTGAGCTCTCTTTTCATTCAAACTGACACCCCAGCAGCTTGATAGAGGAGAGAAATCAGTTCAAAAGCTGCATATCCAGAACGCCTCAGAAATTTCTTCAATCCCTCAGATCTCAGCACTGGGGCTCCTCACCCCCATACCAATATTTAGGGATGTTGTTGGTCCTGGCAAGGAATAATATGGCTCCATGGAGTGGAGTGTGAACAAGTAAATGTGAACAGCCACTGTTACCAAAAATATTTTGAACCCTTCACACACAGACCATTTCTAAAACTACCAAACCTGTTGTGATCAGGCCCCATTTCAGTGTATTTATATTCTTCCTGGATCTTCTCCTTTTGGAAAAACTGGTTCAGACGTGCCTTGGCATTTTCCAAGGTCCAACCCCCGTGAAGATCCGCATTTAAAACCACTTCTGACTCTGAGGTCTAATGTGGAAAAAAAGAGTATCATTCACCAGTTAAAGCATTCTTACAAGTCTGTAAAGCAACTCACCCATATGCTATACAATAATTAAGATACCACAGCAAATGCTATAAAGTCCTCAGTAATTCCTTATTTTCAGAATAAAATGTCTGTACAAAATCCTGGATGTTCAGACTATCCAGAGTGATTTATTTGTTCCTAGCTTAAAGAAATTAGCTTTATTAAAACTCAGCAAGTAAATCTGCAGCTTTAAATCTGCAGCTTAAGCTAACAGCAAAATATCAAAAGACAACTGCAAACTTGATTATGAATGCAAATAACAAATTAAAGGGCATGAAAGTTACCCATTTAAGAACTAAAGGAGAATTCCACTGCATGACTTACCTCCTGCCCTTCTTGCTCCTCTCTCCTTGAATAATAATCTTGCAAGTTTGCACCCCGATCCCACTGAGCTCCATGACTGCCACAGTTTCTAGTTGCTTCACCTGGTCCGTTGCCTACCACACAGAAAAAAAATTGACAAAAATAAAATAACTCCCCAAAACATGTTCTTTGCAGCGGAGAGGCATTGCCTGGCCATCTGGACAGGTGCCTTGGGTTGATTTTATGATATTTTATTCCCTAACTCCCTACTTTACGCAGTGCTTCATGCAGTGGAGTTGGATTATTACTTCGTTGTCTTTGTGAGATTACTTTTTTAGCTTTCCTCAGGCAAGGAGGGTTTGTTTTTTTTCCTTTCCCCACCTTTTTACTCTAGACTCCAGCAAAGATCCTTCAACTGTTTCTTTCTTTATTTTCCTTTTTTGTTGTTTTTTTTCCCCATCCCTTGAACTGTTTTTCAGCTTGTTTTTTCCCCAGTCCAGGAGTCCCGCTTGTTGTCCTGAGTTTTGCAGTTTTTCAATGTTTCTCTTTGCTGTAGTACTTTCTCTCGCATGCTGTTGTAAACATGGCCATGGTTTTGATAACTGTCCTTGTTGTTTCCATTCCATTCTCCTAGGCGGAGACGTGACGGATTTTTCCTTTGACCAGAGTGATTGAGAGGTGGTAATTTCTACCTCCAATCCACGGTGATTTCTAAGAACATATAAATAAAGGTCAGAGGGTTCTGCCCTCTCTCTTTAGCTCTTTCTTTTGACTCTCTTTTGGCTCTCTCATTTGGCTCTCTTTTTTAGCTCTCCTATTTAGCTCCTCCGCCTAGTTCGGCTACGTGTGTTTGTGTCCATACAGTGCGACACCCGCTGGTCGGAATATTGAGAGAGACCAAGCCAGCACAAAAAAAGACATTAAACTCCACCAACTTCGCTTGCTGCGAGGAGGAGATCCACACCAGAAATCCAACAGGTTCCACACNAACATATAAATAAAGGTCAGAGGGTTCTGCCCTCGCTCTTTAGCTCTCTTTTGACTCTCTTTTGGCTCTCTCATTTGGCTCTCTTTTTTAGCTCTCCTTTTTAGCTCCTCGGCCTAGTTCGGCTATGTGTGTTTGTGTCCATACAGTGCGACACCCGCTGGTCGGAATATTGAGAGAGACCAAGCCAGCACAAAAAAAGACATTAAACTCCACCAACTTCGCTTGCTGCGAGGAGGAGATCCACACCAGAAATCCAACAGGTTCCACACTGTGGCCCAAACTCTTCTCTCGCCCCAGCAACAAAAAAAAAAAAGCAACCACCACCTTTGCCTCTCGGCCACGTGCTCTGGCAGGTGGTGCGGGTTAAGGTTTTGAAATCAATCCTTCTCTGTTCTTTGTGGGCACCTCTTTGTTAATAAACAATTTTAGGGGTTTTTTTTCACTTTGACCCCACAAGCATATCTATTTCTCTTATTGACAGAAGAAAAGGAAGTTATTGTAGCCTTTTTCTCTTATGAGAGAAAAACTCATTTTGGAGCGTTTTTCTCCTAAATTTATCTCCAAAGCCAAGAGGACAGACCATGACCAGTCCCTCACACCTCATGCAGTCACCCACACCTCTACCTCAAAACTGTGACTTTGGTGTCCTGTCCGCAGAGCGACGCAATTTGGGAGAGAAACCACCACCAAAATACATTGAAATACACAGAAATTGCAGTTTTCAGTCTTACCTACTTCAGTTTTTAGAAGCAAATGTGGAGGAGGAGGTCCCCCCAGAGCTGACCTGGAACCAGTGGCATCTTTAGCTGCTTCCTGTGCTCCAGTGGGGGTATCACCTGCTGCTGGCTAGGGAAGGGAATGAAGGAAAACCTCAGCACATCAGCACAGAATAACCCATTTTACTACTTAGCTAGAAACCGTTCAGGCAGTTAAAAAACCTCAGGCAACAGTTATCCCCAGGAAATACACAATAGTTACTGCCCAGTAGTAACCCTAATAGTAACACAGCCGTGAGTATTTGAACACTGAGCTGCCCAGAAACTCACTGGCACAGCAAAACCAAAGCAGCAGTCCTGTTCCCATTGGGTTCCACCCAAGCTGATGAGGCACGGAGGCTACTTCCACTGAGAAAACTGATACATCCTTAATGTAGCACTAGAAGAAGATCCTTCCCTCTCAACAGCTAACACATAACTTCATGTTTTATTTCTTTTTTTCTCTAAACTTGCTGTAATGACAAAGTTACCCTCCTCTGCCTCAGCCTTTAAGCGATAGGCACTGCTGAGTGTTCACAAAACATCATAAAAAGCTGTGATCCTGTTACACACCTGAAGCAATTATGGTTTAAAAAATGCCAGATTTTCAATGTCAGCTTTGATATATCTGCGATTATTGGTTTTGGTTTGTTTTTTTTAAAGCACACAGGATTATAACATGGCTCTAAAAGTTCCCAGTGTCAGGTGTGAGTATTCAGCACTTTTAAAGGCAGCCTGCACCTCACAGGGACTCTGAATTCTTTCCAGCCTCATCAGCTCTGCAGCCCAACATGCAGCTGTATTCACCAGATCATCCTACAACACTCAGCTGGACTTGATAATCTCAAAGGTCTTTTCCAATCTAAATGATTCCATGATATTCTGTATGTGTCCCAGCCTCTCAGCAGTGCAAGAAGTCCTTCACATTCCTCACTGCACAGACTGAACTCCAGGGATGAAACACAAACGGGAGCACAGCACCACAATGATAGATCAGTCTTAGGTAAGGAGAAAGAGCAGCTTACCCCAAAAGCAGGAATGTCATCCTTCTTCATTTCATTCACCCGCACCAGGTAGTTGACGAAGTCTCGGGCAGCGTTGCTCTGTGCATCCTTCTTGTTGGTGGAGTTGCCCATCCCAACATAGTTGAAGCCTTCCACTCGGACCTGCAAGGAAAAACACACAGCTCTGGCGCAGCTGGAAGGGGCCTGGAGAGCAGCAACACCGACTGAAACACCAAATCCTGGCTGCTGGTAAGTACAGGAGAAATATTAGTAAGCATTGTTACATATCATAATACAAATCTATATGTTTCTGTAGGTTTTGAAAAGCAAACCTCTGCATTCTGAGAACTTCTCTCAGAGCACAAGTATTTTCCAAAAGCTCGTGGAAGAAGAAAAATCAATGTAGGAAGGGACCCTGGCAACACACAGCAGCAAACTCTGCCAAAGGTCACTCTCCTCAACCTAAATTCCAAACCCTTGGACAACAAGGACAGGAGTGACTTGTGTCCACTCAGCCACAGCTCCATGTTTTTGCAACTACATAGATGTGATTTATTTCTGATTTTTTTTTTAACTTTAGAACAGCAATCTACACCCCAGACAGTGGTACCTCTAGCCATACAGTAACCACGCTGGATTCACAGCCATCCTACCAGGCTGCAGAAATCAGCAAGAGATGTTTCAGTGAGGCTGATCCTTTCACCTGTTAAGCTTCCATGGATATTCACGGGGCATCAACATATCAAAACCACAATACTTACATATTGTATAATATACGATATATATGTATAGTGTGGCTTTTTTACAGAAAACATGGAGTGACAGAACAAGGGGGAAGAGTTCCACACTGACAGAGGGCAGGGTTAGGTGGTATATTGGGCAGGAATTGTTCCCTGTGAGGGTGGGGAGGCCCTGGCACAGGGTGCCCAGAGAAGCTGTGGCTGCCCCTGGATCCCTGGAAGTGCCCAAGGCCAGGCTGCACGGGGCTTGGAGCAGCCTGGGACAGTGGAAGGTGTCCCTCCCCATGGCAGGGGGTGGAACTGGATGAGCTTTAAAGTCCCTTCCAACCCAACCCATTCCATGATTCTGTAAATATATCTATTCACACAACCAACCGAGTATTGCTCACCCAGTTATAATACTTTGGAAATTGCTTAATGCGACTGTGTTTCTTAGTTTTCTTACTGACGCAGAAAACAAACAGGGGAGGGAAGGGTAAAATGTCAAATTTAAGGCGTTTACTGCAAATCCATGGCATCACTCATGAACTGATCTGTTCTGCACATGGCCTCACCCTTAGTGCCAGCTGCCTGTCAGAGCCAGCCTGAACTCACAGCTCCCACACTCCCAATATCTAGAGCCAGCCTGAACTCACAGCTCCCACACTCCCAATATCTAGAGCCAGCCTGAACTCACAGCTCCCACACTCCCAATATCTAGAGCCAGCCTGAACTCACAGCTCCCACACTCCCAATATCTAGAGGCAGGAGTAAAGTACTGTTAGAGTACACACAGCCAGGACACTCTGGCCCAGCCCTCAGCTTCCAGTGACTCTCACCCAGGCCGGGCAGGGTCCAGACCCCGGCAAGACCCCAGACCCGCGGCTCCGACCCCAGGTTCTTTCTGGCAGAGCCCAGACCCCGGCAGCACACCCAGCAGGGCCCCAGGTTCCCTCTGACACAGCCGCCAGACCAGCTCCCCGGCCCCGGCACGGATCCCACGTTCCCTGCGGCAGAGCCCCGGCTCCGGCCCGGCAGGGTACTCGGCAGCACCCCGAGACCCCTGGCAAAGTCCAGACCACACCACGAACCTCAGACCCCCGGCAGAGCCCCAGATTCCCTGTGACGGGGTCCTCAGACCCCCAGCAGAGCTCCAGATCCCTCCCGGCACCGACCCCAGGCTGCCGGCACGGTCCAGGTTCCCTACGGCAGAGCCCAGATTCCCGGCACGGTCCAGGTTCCCTCTGGTAGAACCCAGACTCCCGGCACGGTCCAGGGTCCCTCCGGTAGAACCCAGACTCCCCGCACGGCCNGCCCGGCAGGGTACTCGGCAGCACCCCGAGACCCCTGGCAAAGTCCAGACCACACCACGAACCTCAGACCCCCGGCAGAGCCCCAGATTCCCTGTGACGGGGTCCTCAGACCCCCAGCAGAGCTCCAGATCCCTCCCGGCACCGACCCCAGGCTGCCGGCACGGTCCAGGTTCCCTACGGCAGAGCCCAGATTCCCGGCACGGTCCAGGTTCCCTCTGGTAGAACCCAGACTCCCGGCACGGTCCAGGTTCCCTCTGGTAGAACCCAGACTCCCGGCACGGTCCAGGCTCCCTCTGGTAGAGCCCAGACTCCCGGCACGGTCCAGGTTCCCTCTGGTAGAGCCCAGACTCCCGGCACGGTCCAGGTTCCCTCTGGTAGAGCCCAGACTCCCGGCACGGCCCCCGGCACGCCCGCAGCGACCCCAGCCCCACTCAGGGCCCTCAGACCCCCGAGAGAGCCGGGGAACACACCCAGAGCCCCGGCAGGGTCCGTCCAGAGCCCCGGAGAGCCCCAGCCCCGCTCTGTGTCCCCAAACCCGCGGCACAGCCCCAGGTTCCCCTCATGGCTCCCAGACGCCCTGAGGGTGCCCACCCGGCCCGCACCTCGCAGAGGAAGGTCTGCCGGCCGCGGCCGCCGGCGGCGCGGATCTCGTAGGCGGGC
>VYZT01065365.1:2015-12640 GCA_013400735.1 Pomatostomus ruficeps
AGCGGTGTTGAGAAACCCTTGGGGATTTGGGTGGTAAAAAAAAAAAAAAAAAAAATCAGACACGTGCCAGCAATGTGCAATTGCAGACCAAAAAGCCAATTGTACCCTTGGCTGCAAGAAGAAAAGTGTGGCCAGCAGGCTGAGGGAGGTGATTCTCCCCCTCTGCTCTGGAGGGGCCCCACCTGGAGTGCAGTGTCCAGCTCTGGGGTCTCCAACATAAGAGGGACATGGACTTGCTGGAGCGAGTCCAGAGGAGGGTCACAAACAAGATCAGAGGGCTGGAGCACCTCTCACAGGACGGCAAACTGAGGGCACTGGGGTTATACAGTCTGGAGAAAAGGCTCCAGGGAAACCTTATAGCACCTTCCAGTACCTAAAGGAGGCTACAACAGAGCTGAAAAGAGACTTTTAACAAGAGCACCTAGTGATAAGACAAGGGGGAATGGCTTCAAACTGAAATATTGTAGGTTTAGATTAGCCATTAGGAAAACTTCCCCATATTCTATGATTTAAGCAATGAAGTGTTAAAAACCTAACCAAAATAGGATATCTAAATCCTAGTGTGTTCATAACAAGCAACAACTCTCCCAACAAACAAAACCTGCTGTATTTTCTTCTTTCTTGCCTCCCCCATCCCTAGTAAGTTCTTCTGAAGTGCTATGGAAAAGACTAAGTTTTGTATTAAGGACATTTCTTCAGGTGTATTTCCCTCTTCAGTCCAAAATTCTTGCTTTGAGAATCAAAAAAATCAAAAGATAATTTACTTGAAAAGTAAACTGTATTACAAGAAGAAAGGAAATTAGCGTAATAAATTCAAGATTGGAGCTCTAGAATTCAAAATACAAATCATCTTCCTACAAAGAAAAGTTAATAATAAAAATTAATCCAGCAGAGACACAGTTAAGCTGTAACATAGTCGTAACTTCATAAAATAAACTAGCTGACTTTCTAGAAATACAGATTGATAATTTTAGAAGAATTATATAATTGTCTAACATTCAGTAACTATCCCAACTATTCTTGGAAATCATACAAAGCCCAAAATTTGATAAACTTTTTCAACTACACTTTTGCAGAAGTGTGAGTGGTATCCCATTTCCTCTATTAAAGCAGCCTTTCACTGAAGGCAAAAAATTATCAATTTTGCTTACACCAGTTTTATTAGGTCTAAATGTACTGTTTTCCATGAATAAGCTCACTGTAAACTTTTACCTGAAAACACAAAAACACATTCATGAAACTAAACATGCTTTACAAACTAAACTAACTTTACTCTGCCTCCTTATGTTCTAAAAGATTAGATCATGCAGTCCAAACAATTTTAAGAAGCCTACTTCTACAGTCAAGTGGAGTTTTGAATGTCTCTGAGGACAAGAGGTTTCACATTCTCTCTGGGCACTTGTCTGCCAGACTCATAGTTCAAAACAAACAAGCCCCCAAAATAATAATAATAAAGAACCACAAATACACCCCCTCAAAACCTTCTCAAAACTAACCAGAATTTCTGCTTTCTCAGTTTTCTCCCATTACATAAAATACACACTTGGAGAAATCAGTATGACCTTCCCTTAGTCTCTTGTCTAAGGTTGAAGAAGTCCAGTTTTCCCTCATTAAGTGATGTGCTCTAGGCCCTTAATGTTCTTGGTGATCCTCACACAGACTTGTGGCAGTCTATAATTTCCTTCCCATACTGGTGAACCCCAAACATTGTACTTTAGATGTGGTCTCACAGTTGCTGAACAGAGAGGAAAAATCACTATTTTCCAGCTGCTGGCTGCACTCTTACTAACACAGCCCAGTACGTGGCTGGCCTTTGTCACTGTGAACCCAACCTCAACCTGTCATCCACGGGAGTCAAAGGTTCTTCCTTCAAAAACTGTCTTCCAGCCAGCCTCTACTGCTGCACACAGAAACTCCATCCCTGGGGAAGGACTTCACTTTTCTCTTCAACGGGTCGCACAAAGCTCCTCCTGTGTAAGGCCACTTCTCCAGGTCCCACTGAAGGGTGACTGCTGCCAGCACACTGAACAACTTGGTATAGTCCAAATAAACTTGATGAGATCACATTCAAGCCCACCATCCACATAATTAAAAGACAGCAAATCGTTCTAGTCCCAAAACTGATCCTGGAAGGCACTGTGCCACTTGCCACCTGCTGCCAGCTCGACTTTGCTTCATTGATCCCCTCCCACCCTCTGGGCTTGGCTACCCAGTCCAAGTGCCAACCCACCCTGCAGATCCCTTACCTGGTCCATCTCTCACCAGCCTGGACAGAAAGCTACCAGAGCACACGATGTCCAAGGCCTTACGGCCCTACAGACTGTTGTCCTGCAGAAAGTTATCTCCAGCACCATACTTGATTTTTAGTTCTTAGCCAAGAGAAAACCAAGAAATTAAAAGACTCTACTGGTATCATAAGTTCCTATTTTTCCATCAAACAGAGTTTTGTATTTCTCCTGTTAGGAAATGTAACAAGAAGGATAAAACAAGTAAGGTCAAGATAGAGGTGGCTATTTAAAAGAAAGAAAAAGCCTACAATTCCAGCTTAACCATAGTAACAGTACAACTTGAGGCCTCTCCTTTCACCTCTGACTAAAAGAGACAGGGAGGCCATGGGCACTCACATGCACATCTATGTGTATAAAGAGGGAAATGGGATCCTGACAGCATTTTGTTGCTTTTTCACAGCAGCATTAAAGAAAATGTTTTCCATAATCACCACAATCAAGCCCACTGTACTCCAAAACCTTGCTTGTCACAATGCTTATACAAAACCACAGCATTAGCCCACTGAGAGCGATATTTACAACCCAATATATAGAGATAAATAATACAGATCAACACCGTCTCTTTAGAAATATAAAATAACTGTTGCACTTCTCAGCAGGGAGTAGACTTCCAGCTGCACTCCTTCAGGAAAGGAAATTCATGCTATTATCTCAGGGGTTTTCCTTCGTACTCACCAATAAACTTTAGGCCTCTTGGCCAGTATCAAACAAACCTGGCAGAACAGTCTCTAAGAGAAGTATCAAAATATGCTACTAACAGGACTCTGCAAAGTTACCCGTGAGATATAAAAACACAATTGGTTAAGAGTCCTTTTTTGTAGAACATGCTTATATTGCCTACCTTTGCAATTGAAACAATACTGATAATTGACATTCTAGGCTTGATTCTGCATAATGGTTTTATTGCAAGGCACTATCCAATTCAAAGTAAGATGTTATGATCTTTTTCACAATTATCCTTCGTAAATTTGCTTCACATCTGCTGTTTAAAATTATTAACAACCACCTTCATTCATATTGTTACAAATCACAAAGACAGTTATGAAAATTGAGTTTTACTCGTTGTAGTAAGGAAAATACCGGGAATTAAATCAACCAATCTCATTCTGTTCCAAACTGTTCACATGCAGTCCTTCAGTGACACCATGCTGAAATACAAACATGACTTTGTGGGTTATTTCCCCTTCTCTGTTTTCTTCAAAGTACTTTTTTATTGCTTTTTAACTACAGACAGTGTCTCCACAGGACTCAAATCTAAACATTAAACCCAACTTTAAGTCATGTCACTTTAAGTGACATGACTCTCCCCTCCATCGGGGCCAAGTTCCCATGACTACATGGTACACACTCTGTCAGGTTTTATCTGCACAGCATACTGAACAGAGTGCACCAAAGAGCACTTTCACAGCTTCCCAACTGATGAGTAAACACAAAGAAGTCTGTTGGGAGCTCAAAACAAGAAGCAGTACTTCTCAAAAAAACATATGAGCTACCAAATGCAGTAAGCACTTTCAAAAATGTGCCTAAAATGAATACAAATTCTCAAATGGCAAAGCTAATTCATCTGCCATGATTGAAACTTTGAGATACCAGTGAGTGTTTCTTATTTCTTCTCGCATCAGTCACATTTAAGTAAAGGAGATTGCCTGCTTATTACAGCCGAATGCTTTGACTACTGTCAAATGAAGGGTAAAACTGATTACACACCAAATGAATAAATACTGTAGCATGCAAATATAAAAGCATCCCCAGCTGTATTTTTGCTAGACAGCTATTGTAAATACAAGACACTGCTGTCAGGACACTCCTCCTGTAACACATTTTCACCATTGTCATCAGGAGTCCATGTGCTCTCACTGTGGCCTCTGTATTTCAGAATGCTCACGTGCCCATCTTTACATCTCTGTTGCAATTTGCCATTCAATGCAAAGGCAGCAACAATTATCCTGAGTTTTTTTTACTACACAAATAAACTTTTCTTATCTGTTATTTTTAGGATGGTTTACTATCAAAAGCATATTTCTTCAAAAACTGAAGATTGCTCAAGGTCTGTTATGTCAAAAACCAGCTCTGAAGTACAAAGCTCTCTATGATGCAAGACTGCTTCTAACTGTCATAAGTAACAGTTTACGAGGTTAGGAAAAGCTGGGTTTAAGTCTAGTCCCACTGGAGTTGCCTGGATTCACCTCCTAAAAATAAAAATATTTTTTAATTTAAAAAATGATAAAATACAAAGAACAGGATGTTACAATTTATTTGTGGCAATTATATAGAAGTGACACTTCAAGAGAAATTAAGTGATAGAATCTATTTTGTGTGTGTGTGTGTCTCAAAGAAATAATAGAAAAATTTCTATCTGTTATCACAGTCCACGCTAATGAACAAAGTCTGTGCATAATACCAACAAAAGTTGAGTCAGAATGGAAATGCTCCTGTTCTTGTGCATGGGTTCACCTGCCTCCCTTGACAGAATACTTTGTCACTGGAAAAGGATCTTGTGGTAGAGAAGTGTATGAAATCACCACAGAGGATCTGATGTTACAGCAGTTTCAACAAAATTATAAGGAGGAAAAATGCTGCCCCCTCACCCCCAGGCCAAAAGTCCTTCCTCACAGCAGAATAAGAAAAATATACATAAACCGAAGTCCAAAGGGAATGCTACATATGGGAAACTGTGAAAATGATTCATACACAACACATTTTGAAAGAAAAAAATTTTAAAAGGCAAAATAAAAAAAGTAACAACCCCATACTTTCCCCTTTCCCATTTCTAATCTTAGAGACATATCCATGACACGATGAGGAACATGAGAAATCTTCTCCTTTCAAGCTATGTTAGATTATACCAGACTTGCACTGAGAACAACAAAATGTCTATGAGGCTGAGCAGGAGCCAGTCAGTCATTCTTTCACTGATGTATATGCACACATCTGTTATAGGACCAGCCTAGACTGACAGACTGCTGTGCTCAGGCAGATCAGCACAGTGAGAAACAAAATGAGCAACAATCATTGCAGGAATAGTGGTTTGGTTTGTTTTTTTAAAATTAAAAACCAAAACATAACAAAAAAAACCCCTGAAAGCAAAACACAAACATATCTGCAGCCAATCTAATTGTCAGAAAGCACATTTTGAGTTTCAACTTCTCATTCAAGAGCAAAAGAAAGAGAGAAATAACATTAATCATTAAAGACATTCAAGTGTTACAGAAGTACAACAGTAAAACAGGCATTAAACAGCAAAACCAGCATCAGACACAACTGAAGCTATTCTTTATTTTATCATCAATTTCTAGCTGTCCCTTCTTATCTACCAGCCTGACTAAAGAGAATTTAAATATTTAAGCTTAACTTCTGTCTCAAGACAGTCCTGCACAACATCTGCTACTTTAGAAGAAAGACCCAGAACTGCCTGGTCATGATAACTGAGCTATCCCCTGAGTGCAAAGCTGTCCTTTCAGCTGGAGCTGGGACACAGTGGAATGATAATCAAGACAGTCTTGTGGTGATCCCACATGTGCACTACTTATTCTCAGAACAGATGTCATCATTCTCTAAAAATTCCAACTAGCTCACAAAGTAATATTAACTCAATGATTAAAATCAACTTTTCAAAATCTATTTGAGTAACACAAATGATGGAGCTTCTGTGGATATATAAGCATGTCTAGTCAGAACAAAGCAGAGGCTATATTTTAAGAGACTGTATCAGTAATATGTCTATTACCATTTTGGCCTTTTACTTTAAAAAAGTAATTAACCATTCATTTACATATGCAATAATTCCCTCTTCATATGATCATTATAGATTCATATAATGGTTTGGGTCAGAAGGGCCCTTAAAGATCATCCAGTTCCACCCCCTGCCATGGGCAGGGAGATCTTCCACTAGACCAGGTTGCTCAAGGTCCCATCCACACTGGCCCTGAATACTTCCAGGGCTGGGGCATCCACAGCTTCTCTGGGCAGTCTGTTCCAGTGTCTCACCACTCTCATAGTAAAGAATTTCTTCACTGTATGTAATTCAGTTTAAAGCAATTCCCCCTTGTCCTAACGCTCCATGCCCTTGTAAAACATCCTTCTCCAACTCTCTTGTAAGCACCTTAGGCCCTGGGAGGCTGCTCTAAGGTCTCCTCAGAGCTTTCTCTTCTACAAGCTGAAGAACTCCAACTCACCCAGCCTTTGTAAAGAGGAAAGGTGTTGCATTATAAAAAACATCTCCCACTTGCAAGCAGAAATATGTTAAAAATATCTTTTTTGCATGAATGTAAGATTACGCTGAAGAAATCAACAGAAAGGAGTACAGATTGCAAATTCTCTTAAACTCAACCTACAGTACAATTGCTTGTTTCTCCCTCTGTGAGTTTGAAAGTCGTATTATTTTAGGAATAGAATGAACCTTAAAATGTGTGTTTACTTGAGGCAATTACATAACACTCACGCTTTAAAAAAAAATTATAAAACAATCTTGCAGTTTTTAGTAATTACTGTTTAAGATGGCTAAGCCTGGCTAGAAATATGCCAGGGTCTTTTTTTTTTTAATCTGGTGTGACTGGATGACAAAAATCTAAGCTTGGTCTCCTAAAAGAAAAACCCTTGCAAATCTTCCTAACTTTCAGTAGTTTAAATAATGTAGTATGTAACACTCCTATTCAATAAACTGCTATGCAGTAGCACATTCTTACTACCACCTTTGATAATATTGAAACAGATTTAAATAAAGTTTGAGTGCAGGATGTTATTAAAAAAAAAAAAAAGGCAAAACAAGTAAGTCGAGAACAGAGAAGTCCTCTCGAGGCGCATTTCCATGGTTCTCATTTTGTGAGGTATGCCTTCATGTTTTGTTGGGTCTTCCACTGAAAAGTTTTTAAATGCAAACTGATCAGAATCAGTAAACATGTCTGCTCTGATTTTTCAGCTGAAACTTGTCCCAAAATTGCATCTAATTGGATCCAAAATCTCCTCTGAAATTAATTTTAATTATAATAGGAAAAGAGTTGCAACTAGGAGATAATACATAGCAATTCGCTCAGCTGAACAGACTGCCCTTCTATTGATGGACAAGCAAGTGAGAAAATCAGCAAATGAGTCCATCACCTATATTATTAATTCAGAAAACTTGTTAGTTGTGATGAAGGAGCAGTAAATTCACAATTTTGTAATAACTTCAGGGAATTAGACAGAGGCACCCACACACAATACTGTTTCTTTTTTGTCACATTCCTTACGAAAAGGTTTTTCTCATCCAGCTACTGATCTGAGCTACAGTAGGAATCACACTGGAGTGAGAGGCTGGGAAACAGAGCTAACTTTTGTTAAATCTGTTTAACTTCCTTTCCATTTCTGTTCAGAAAATAGTTCCAGTTTGCAACCTTACTTATAAGAAAAAAAACAATTAGTTAATCCACAAACTAGCTTATAGTCACTGAGATAGGTGCAGGTTGTGCTGAATTAAATCAGCTGTAAAATAACGACCTAAGATTTTTCAGGCAGCAGCGCCATAACAGCACGGAGCCTGACACTGCCTGCAAAAGCCCAGAGACAGTTCTAATACAGATGCAATACTCAGTTAAAAATCAAACAGCTGCAAGGATGGAAGCATCCCCTTTGCCTTAACATGGCAGGCTCAACACTGAAGTTAGGAGCTGCTTGAGGAGTTCTTTGGTCATCCACGACACAGCAACAACAGCAGCAGGAGCTACAGAACACCCACTTCAACCATTCATTTTCAATCCCCTGTTTCACAGCACTCACTGCCTTGGTAAGCAGGTGTACAGAAACCAACCGAGCTTGAAAGCAACAGCAGTAAAACTGTGTCTTCATTGTAATTGTAGCTTGCATACACAAAGACTCCAAAGGAGCCTTTTGCTAGCCACATCCTGGCCATCTGCATTTCCCCATGCAAATTAATAACTATACATTTGGGAGAGTTGCAGATTTTTTTGCACATGAACAGTAGAGCTTGTTTATATCTTCTTTCCCACCAAATAAAGCTTTTTTATATTTAGAGATAATAAAAAAATTAATTCAAAACAAGTCCATTTTACACTGCAATCAGTTTAAATAGGGCACATAAAACAGTTATACAAACAAAAGAAATTCAAAGAAGAGCAACACAAGCACCAGAAGCAGCCACTATTCTTTATTCCTCTGATTTACTGCTGTCAGATCTGACATAAAAACTTTGAAAATATGCACAGTCCATACAAATAGTGCAGAACACTGTGTATTTATCTTCTGTATTTTGTTTCTCTTTGGACAGGCATTATCACATTTAGCCTGCACTGATGTATCTCCCAAACCATGAAAGCATTACACTGTATTCTTACTCTAGAAGTCACCAGTGATGACAAAATATATATTTTTACTTAACTCTATGCATGCTGTCAACTGTACTAATAAGCGTATCAATGGCTGTACCTATTCCACATAGTCAAGACCAGGGGGCAGCAATTCTGTCAAATACTAACCTAACAGGTTGATTTCTGACAAATCTATCAGCAGCCATGGCTTAGATACAAGAGAAAAGAAAAACCAGAACAGTTACAGTTATGGAAAAGTTTCAGATGTTAATCTAGGTTACATAATAAAAATAAAATACATAATTTTAAATGTGAACTTACAATCACTCTAGTCAGTAGCTGTAGACAATAGCACTGTTACAATTTTGAACAGTTTTTCTATTACAACTTTAGCTGATCTGAATCGTAAGGAATTGTATTTTCCACACCCAAGAGTATCAGGCAAGCACCATAATTAAATAATTAATACTCTTTCCTTGCATACCAAATGTTTTGCTCATGCCAACACATTCAGCAGAACTAAAAGACTCTATTAAATCCATCTCCTAGATACATCCTGGCTCCTGAAGAATCAACAAATACTTGATTAACTAAGTGTATAATGCAAAGCAACAACTAACTGCAACCTATGCAACAACAGCAAAAATCTGTCTTCTTTCAGTGTCATTATGCTTGTACCTTCAAGTAAGCACAGGGCAAGAGATGAGCTGTACACTGTCTTGTTTTAAAGTCATTTGGAAGACATTTCCTCATAACCACTGACCTAGTCCATAGGAAATCGCTCTGAAATCTCAAATAGGACGCAGAGGACTGATATCCCTTAGAAACCACCTCAGAAGTTTATCCATTTTCACGCTCCCATTTCTTGACAGCAGAGCAGCGTGAACATTCAAACAACGCTCATAACAAGCATGAAGAAAGCTCAGCACTGAGGCTTCAAGGTTGAGATGCTGAGACCGTATAATCTCTTCTGCTGCATTATTTTGCTCCTCTCCTTCTATCAATTTTGTTTTCATATTATTTCCCTCACTCCACATTCATCTCCTCATCCTTACCTCATCTCTTAAACCAAGTCTCCCTTGGCAGATTTCTGCAGAGTTCTGCACTTACTTGATGTAACGAGTGGCTGGGGAAAACCTTTACTAACGCTCTCAAACAAAACTCACCCTTCATCTTCCCTCTAAAAATCCCAACATTCACGTATTTTATTACTGCAAAAACCGACAACACTGAAAACACCAAGAAGTACCACAGCAACATGTAAGTTCAGACAACTGCTTTACGCACTAATCTTAGAGACGCCAAAGCAGGAAAGCTTTCTATAACTAGCTCAACACAAGGGCAAAGTCCCACAATTAAAAGACCAGATTACATGCATACCAACGCCTCTGGCTCCCGTGGATTTGGGCGGGTGGTGCTGCCCCGTCCCTGATGCTCTCTCAAAGGCATACAGAAAAAAAAAAAGAAAAAGAAAAAAAAAAGGAACAAAAATAAAGGAAAAAGGATAAAAAACAAGAGATAGGGTGTGGGAGATTTACCTCTTCCAGCAGCGTGACCGTGTTCCTGCAGTTCTGCAAGCGGGTGGTGAAGCTGGAGGTGGTCGGGGAGTTGTAATCCTCTGTGGTCTCGGCGATGAACTCCGACACGGTGATCTGGTCCGGCATGATCCTGCCCCACCGGTAAAGCCCAGGAGGAGCCGGGCACACAGATCCGGAGAGAGAGAAAGCCAAGTTTCGAGGGGAAAGGCAGGGGGGAAAAATAAGAAAACGAAAAAAAAAAAAAAAAGCAAAGGGAAGAAGATGTTAACAGCCAGCAGAGACCCGCAGCATCAAAGCAGCGGAGCCGCAGAGGGAGGCTGAGGCTTCGCCCTCTACATCCAGCCTCTCCCCGGCCGCCCCCTCCTCCTCCGGGCAGGAGGTGAAGGGGGAGAGGCCCCCGCACGGCGCCCCTCGCTCGGCCCCGCCGGTGGGGAGCGCTCCCGCGGCCGCCTCCGAGCAGCCCAGCCCGGCCCCGCCGCGGCGCTGCGGGGAGGGCG
>VYZT01065366.1:0-16824 GCA_013400735.1 Pomatostomus ruficeps
TGGGCAGCAGGTTCCTTACAGAGTCCAGAGACAGTCTGGCTACTGAAACAGACTCCTGAAAGAAGGGTCTGCACAAGCCTGAAGTTCGGGGTAAAATAGTAGGTTCAAGGGGGGATATGTGGTAGGTGGTTCAGGAAGCTGCACCTTCCTAGTGCCTCAGCCAACGGACTCAGGATAAAAAGAGGTTGCACCCTCCGAAACCACTAGAGAAAAAACCCCATGGGCGTGTGCCCCAGTGGACTCTCTCCCTTTGTTCAAATAAAGTTGCAGGATTCTTCTGTCTCTTTTGAGGACACTGGTTTTGTAGCATGGCTTTTCTGCACAGAAAAATCCACTTCCATCCCCATTCCATCCTCCCCTGTCCATTCCCAGCCTACCCCAGTCCCATCCACAAGCCCATCCCATGCTGGGACCAGCACGCAGCAGTGGATCCCACCAGAGTGTATGAGGAGCCCGGGATCGGCCGCCCCTGGCCCACCAACACTGACAACTTTTATTGGGACTTGGCAGCAACTGCAGAGCGGCCCTTTTTCAGGGAAATCCTCTGTGCTGCACAAGGCTTGTTCCTGGCCCATATCAGGGTGTCAGGGCAAGGCCCAGCTCAGCCCACACTGTGATGGCCAAACCCAGCCCATTTCCTGCACACTTTTCCACAGGATCAGTTAATTCACATTCCCATTACCCCATCATGCTCCTTTCCTTCCAGGACACATACAGCCCCTCTCACACACCATCATTACCACTCACCCGTAACAAGGAATTCTGGCTCAAGGCACGAGAAACATGGATTCACTTTAGTTTTTCTTTAGATCTGTCTGTTGAAAGGCTCCAAACCCACAGTGTTTCATATGGATCTTGGGAATTGGGGCCCTGGAGATCCCAGTGCTAGAGCCAGCTGAGTCCTTCCACAGGAGGAAAAGTCAGTGCTCCAGTTGCCATTACTCAAGCCTCAGGGATAAACAAAGGGAGCAGATCGGTGCCATTAAAAACATGGAAACACCCCTGGAACATGCTGGATTTTTGCTTTCACTGGCAAAAATAAATTTTAAAAAATATCATTTCATTCACTCTTTGCTCATCCAGGTTTGTTGGGGAAGGGTTTTGTCTCCTTTGCTGCTGAAAGCCAACGGGAGCTTTGGGAAGAGTAATATGATCCCTGTGGGATTTAGGGATGTTTGGGATCAATCAGTAGGATGGGCTCAGGAGATGGATGGGGTCCCAGAGCCTGTTCTGGATCAGGCACAAGAAGGAGTTTCATGGAAAAGGGTTTTTCCCCTGTTTTTTCTAATGGAGAAATGCAGCACAATCCCTTTCCCTGGAATACCAGGCCCGGAGCTGCTGCATTCCTCAGGCCTTATACCTGCCCAGGTGTTCACGGGCAATGATCACCCCCGGGATCTGTGCCGTGCCCTCATAAATCTGCAGGGAAAACCAGAGACAGGTGAGCCAGGAGCTGGGAAGGGTGTTTGACCAGAGTCTGCACACCTCTAACCCCTCCCAGTGCCAAGCCAGGGGGCAGGAAGAGGGAAAACTGGGAAAATTTAAGTGTGACCCATAACAGGCAATAAGCACATACAGGTGTGTGTCCAGTGCAGGAGGGATCCAGGGACCCCCCAGGCAGAGCCCAGCGGGGCTCCAGGACAGCAGAATTTGGGGATTTCAGTGTTTCAGTTCCCAATCCTGCCTGAAGTTGCTTTGGCAAATCACTCCCAGACCTGCAAATCCACTTTTTCTGCAGTCACAAAATCAGGATAATATTCCCTGAACTGCAAAAAGCTTCTGCAAGTAAAGCTGCTGGAATTGTAAGGTCCAACCCCTTTCCCAAGTTCTTGCAGGGATGGAGTGGAACAGGAAAAACACCCCAAATTTCATACTAAATCACAGTAATTTGAACAATTTCAAAACTTCAGCCTGCTGGCCATGCCTTGACAATGGAGCCATGTGATGGAGGATTGAATTACTGGGATCTTGGCGGGGAAAAAACCCAGAACAGGAAAAGAGCCCAATTCTGACAAAGTCTTGTAGCTTGTTCAGTTCCTCCCTGGCAGGACTGAAAACAGGACTCAGAATTTTTCAATTCTACACATCTGCTTTCTGTCCTCGGAGAGGGAAAAATTCCTGGCTGGTGAGAACAGCTGGAATTTTAAAATCAGCTCTCAAAGGAATGTCAACCACCTAAGAATGTCAGCAGCTGTGGTCACTCAGTGACAGGTCAGAGCCATATGTGTTCCCTGAGACCTGTTTGGATCAGTTCCAGCCAGTCACGGATAATGCTGGAAAGAGGGAAAAGGTGAAGGTCGCTAGGTTTCCCAATGAAATTAATTCCTACTGAATAACAAACTGGAACCAACAGAGGAATTCAAGCATGGAGTAATTTCTTGGCAATAACACTGCAGAAAAAGCACTGGGGATTAGGGGCGTCTGTGGGCTGAAAATGAGGAAATATTGACTGTGTTTTGTTCTTTTGGAAAAGAAACCAATAAATAAATATCTGAAGAAGTGAATCACCATGGGCTGCGCACCATGGCTGTTTCTGCAGCACATGGAGGGTAATTAATGCTAATTAATTAATTCATAGGCCTCAGTGCTGGTAACATCTCAGCCAAAGCACCTGCCCAGCAAGTGTTAACTTGAGAGCTTTCCTAATTTAACACCTTTCAACTTGCAAATCCTTTTAGCCTGTGTCCATCCCGATTGCAATTAATCAGCAATTAATTACTTTGTATTAAGTGCCTGCATTGCCATGGAGACCCCTTGCTCTGTCCCACTCACCTGATAGATTTTGGCATCCCTCATGAGCTTCTCCACGGGATATTCTGTGTTGAAGCCATTGCCCCCAAAGATCTGCACAGCATTGATGGCCACCTGGTTGGCGACGTCCCCAGCGAAGGCCTTGGCGATGGAGGCATAGAAGGTGTTGCGGCGGCCGGCATCCACTTCCCAGGCCGCACACTGGTACCCCAGCTGGGCCAGCTCCAACACCTTCATGGCCATCTCAGCCAGCAGGAATGCCACGGCCTGGTGCTGGGAGAGTGGAGATCCACAGGTGAGCCTCAGAGGGCTGCGACACCCCAGGGGAAGGAGTCTGCTGCTTGGGATCATGGAATCATTGGTGTTGGACAAGACCGTTAAGATCATCAAGGCCAAGCCTTGCCCTGGCACCATCACGGTCATCAGTAAACTGTGTCCCCAAGTGCCAAAAGGATGGGGACTCCACCACAGCCAGGCCTGTCTGGGAATAAATCTTCCCTAATAGGTAATTTTATCTTAATTTCTTAACTTGCAAATTCAATGCACTTGGGAAGTTGTGCTCAAGTAGTTCTATGGAATTGAGATCTGTGTTGGATCAGACTTTCCCATGTGTAACTCTAGATCTCTTGGACGTACCACCACAATGGGTTTCCCGAAGGTTTTCCTCTCCAGCGTGTACCTCGTGGCCTTGTTGAGTGCTCGCCTCACCAGCCCCACAGCCCCTGCTGCCACCTGGGTGGGCACAGCAGGGGATAAGCAGTAGAAATTCCTGTTTGTTTTGTGAACAGCCCATTTCTGGCACTCACCGGGGGCCTGGTCTTGTCAAAGGCGCCCATGGCGATCTTGAAGCCAGCGCCCTCCGTGATCAGTACATTCTCCTTGGGGACTCGCACGTCCTCAAAGATGATCCCGCATGTCTCCGAGCAGCGCTGGCCCATGTTCAGTTCCTGGAAAAGGGAGGTGCCACTGCATCAGATTCTTCCCAGGTACAACCAATCCCATCCTTTAGTTCACTTAAAGAATAAAGGAAGCTTTCTTTTCCTCAAAAAAACACTTCAGTTTTAGCTAAAACCCATCAGAGACAAGAAATACCAGTTTAGCCTCCCCAGCCCATTGAGCCCCTGACCTGTCACACCTGAGCAGGTCACTGCTTCCATGTGGGAGGTCAATTCTGGGGCTCGAATCCCTCCTTTGGCTTTTTCTGGTTCAATTTCTCCTCTGGAGGATTCAATTTGACATATAATTCAATTCTATCCTCTCACATGGGAGAGAAAACAGTCAAGAACCCACTTGCAGCAGCTGCAAGACCCAGCTGTGCTGCCAAAAGACAAGTTCATAAATAAATCAGGTTTTCAGGTTCCAAATGCAAGTGAAGAGAGAGAAAACCAGGGCCTCTGTGGTGCCTTACTTGGGCAGAAGCAGCTGAAATTGCAGCAAACCAGGCGGTTTTGGGGAAAGTTCTACCAACAACTTCACTCCCCCTAGACCTTAATTGGTTCTCGGCAATTCCATGTTCTCAAAGGTTCTTTTGCAGCTGTGCAAAATTACCTGCTTTAGGCCCTTCTGAGTAATTCTTTATCTGAATATATACAATTATAATTCTATTGTCATTACATCTAATTATATCTAATTATAATAAAATTATCTTACATATAATATGCATATATAATTTTATAAATATATACATATGTAAATATAATTATTAAATGTATCTTATGAACAGTTTCTGGGCACTGTGAGAATTCCAATATCCCTGTCTCTGAGCCCTGACAAGGTTCAGACATTTCCCTTTCATGGCAATTCATCATGTTATTGGTTCAAAGTAAGAGATAATTCCTGATGATCACCTTCCTGCCAGTCTGGATCCCAGGGCTGTCAGCCTCCACGATGAATCCTGTGAAGGCTTTGCTGGCCGGGGCCTGCTGGTCAGGATCAGTGCGGGCGAGCAGGAAGTACCTGGGGAGGACAGAGATGGGGGCTCAGTTCATCCCCAACAATCAGATACTTCATGGCAAAAGTGGTGAGTGGTTTTGTCTATACTTGTAGTGTACAGAAAATTGAGTGGTAAGGTAACAACCGTTTTTAATTGGCCCTTCTAAAAAAAAACCCCAAATGAGGGGGAAGGAGTGTGAGGAATGTCAGTCCTGTCTGGGCATCTCTTCCCACAAAATCAAGGTTTAATGAAATTCCCTCAGGTAAACCTGCAAAGCTTCTCCACCTTTTCCATGTGTTGTAATTCTCACTATCCCACTCAGCCTCCCAAATAGCCCAAAATAAGTCACTTCCCAGCACATCAGTAAGGATTATTGTGCAAGGAATGCAACATTGTGTGCAAGGCCTTTTCCTCTGGATTGCAAATATTTCCATTTTACTCTTCCCAGTATCATTTGTAAACGAGGTTTTTGTGTCAGCAATTGCTGTAAATCCCATTTAGGAGGGTAAGGAATGTGCTGGGAGAGTCTCTGTGATGGTTCTGCCTCGGGCAAGAAATTAAACAGTGAGAAAACCCAGATTTCAGAGATAAATGTATGAAGCTTTTTCTCTTGAACTGAGAAGAGTTTGTGTGTTCAGGTGGGGAGAGTGTAAACCCCGAGGAAGGGTCTGTGCTGCCCTCCCTGGGCCCTGCAGCACAGCCCAGGCTCTGGAACTCCCTGGAAATGTATTACCTTAAGACAATTAAATCCCAGAATTTTTCTGTTTTCCCTGTGAGTGGGAGGCATTCCAGCTGAGTCAGAAGCAGCTGATCCCTGTCTGGGAGCCAGGTCAGGGCTCAGTAACCTGAGCATTTTGGAGTTAACCCTGAGTAACTCCCTGTCCCAAAGGGAAAGCAGAGGGAATTGTGTCTGGTTTCAGTCCAAATGAGCGGCATTCTGACTGGAGCTGTGATGTCATCGAGCTGTGATGTCATTAGCCCGTTCCTTTTTTGGGCACCCACAGCACTGGCACTGCTAGTGCCTCTTCCTGATGAATTGGTGACACTCTGGAACACTCTGGTTTGCAACGGGCCCTTAAAGAAACCCCAGTACAGACCAGTATGCCCACAAAGAGAACGCACCAGTTGGCCTTCCCACCATTGGTGATCCACATCTTCTGCCCGTTGATGACATACTCATCCCCTTTCCGCTCCGCCCGGGTTCTGATCCCGGCCACGTCCGAGCCTGCACTTGGCTCTGTCACACAGTAAGCCTGGAAGAGCAACCCCCAAATCCCAAGGAATATCCATTCTGGGTTTGGGAAACCACAAAGTTATTGTGCAGTTGTGAGTAATGTTCGACCCTGGTCACACAAATGTCAGAGGCTACTCTGTCATTAATTAATTACTTAAGTAATAGGACTCCCTGATCACACACACATCAGGAGTTCCTCCGTCGTTAATGAATTAATCATTGGGATTCCCTGGTCACACTCACACACATGAGGGGCTCCTCTGTCATCCTGCCCAAGTATTTTTTCTGCTGCTGCTCGTTCCCAGTGATGATGACGGGCATTTGCTGGAAGGGAATAGTCAGAGCATTAACCCATCACCTCAAAGGTCCAGAGCCCCGTTTGGAGGACTCAGAGCCCAGTTTGAGGGCCCCAGCCCCAGTTCTAGACAGGTGCATGACTCACCCCCAGGGAATTCGCCTCGATGGCTGTTTGCACCCCAGTGCATCCATACGCCAGCTCCTCTGTGATCAGACATGCCTCGAAGGTGCCCAGCCCCAGCCCACCTATGTGGAGGGACAGGAGGGGACTCAGGGGAGTCTCAAGTGCAGAATATTAATGATTTGCAAGCATTTACTATCCCAAATATCCCCCACTGGCACAGAGTTCCATCAGATGTTCTCCCTTGGAACGCCTTGGGGAAAAGCATGCTGCCAGATTGAGATTTTTGTTATATTATTTCTTTCTTTTCATCGTAATCAGATGATTTAAAAATCCCATTTCAGTGGGGTAATTTTGTGCCCAAGGTGGGGCAAAATGACCAGAAGGTGCCATCAGGATCTGTCACTGCTTTACATCTGAGCATTCCCTGGGGAGCTCTTGAGAGGCGGAAAAGGGTCACATGGGCTCTGATGTCTCACAAAACTATTAATTATATCCCTCAAATCCTTTTTTCCAGAGAAAGAGATTAGTGGAGCAGACACCACTTTACCTGGGAAGTTTGAATCACTTCTTCCCTTTCCTGTGTCCACCTCTTTTCCCATTTTGAATTTCATTTGAACACTCAGTTCCATGACCTTCTCCCACAGCTATTCACACTAGCCTCAGCTTTTCCACACCTACCATCAGTCTCATCAATACCTCCTTTTCCAGGATATATAGATATCCATCCAGACTGTGCTGATGATTTCCCACTATGAAACCTGATGGTTTTTCAAATTCATCCCTGAATTTCGAGTGTTTTGCACCCACCTGGCCCTTTACTCTCACTGCTGGGGGTCAGACAAAAGGGACCTTTAAAGGCCCCTCTTGATTCAAACTGACTCTCAGGCTCTGCAGTAGAAACTCAATTATTCATGCCAGATACAACAAATCAGTCAAAAAGACCCAATAAGGCCTGCTCTGGACACTTCCCAAACTCTACTTTTAGGTAAAACAGGGAATCTAAAATGTAACATTTTTATCCATGGTTACGCACCTGCTGCACCTCGGCTAAACTGGTAACTGATCCTCGGGAATGAGGCCTTAAATGCCTCCAGCCTGAGGCAGGATCAAAGTAAACCCTTGAATTCCTGACATGAGGATCATGGGAATTGGGATCACGGGAGAAAACCCAGCCATAAATTACTACATCAGGATCTACTTCCTCGCCTGATCCCATCCAGCCTTATCACACCCATGTGTGCCAATCTGCCCACAGATTGCTTTGGGATTACTCCAGTGTGCAACAGGTGATTTTATATGTAATCCATAATTTCACACCTTAATCTCTTCCAAGGCCTTTTCTTTGGTTTATTTTAGGGATTAAAAGGGATCACACTCACCGCAGCTCTCTGGGATGTGGGAATTCATCAGCCCAAGTTCCCAGGCCCGTTTGATGAGTGGCACAGGATACTGAAACAGGGAAAATCACAGTTGATTATCATAGGTAACATTTCAAATTTTGAGTTAAGAGAAAAATCTGTTTTTTCCCTTCTGTGGGGTGGATTTACCTCCCCAGTTCTGTCATACTGTGCAGCAACAGGAATAATCTCCTCCACAGTGAATTTCTGGGCAGTAGCTTGGAATTCCTTCTGTTCATCTGTCAGTTCTGTTGAAAAAATAAGGCAAAAAAGTCATAAGGAAGCTCAACTTCCTCCTTTCTTCTGAACTCTCATGAGTTCTGAGCAATGCCCACAACACCATTACTTACAAAATTATTCAGAAACTACTGGAAATGGAGCAGAAAGTGCCAAGTAACAAAATGTTTTTATCAAAAACATCTGTCAAGCATCTGCTGCTGCCCCAGAGAATTTGCTGTAATAGCCCAGGTGTGGAGGAATTTCTGCATCACATCCCTGGACCCACCATGTTCCCCTGGTGCTGCTCATGGTTATTCTAATGGTTTAAAAGCTAATGGGGGATCATCGCTCAATGCTGAGGCTATTTGGGCAATAAAAAAGTGCTCAAGACAGTTACAAAAAAGAAGAAAGTCTTTGAAATATCACCCCCTGCTCTGGCTCTTCTGAGCTGGAGAGAAAAAGGGCTTTTGGTCTTCAAACAGTTTTTATAAAAGGAATAGAAATCTGTTCCAAATAAACACCTGACTTGGAAATTCCTCCTGAACTGCAATGCTGTGATTTGGGTTTTTTGGTCGGTTGTTTCGTTGGGGTTTGGGGTGGGGTTTTTTTTGGTCCTTTGTTTGCTTTTTTCCCCCCTGCACTGCAGTTTGCCCCTCCCTGTTCCCTCCCTTCCCAGCCCTGTCACACTCACCGAAGCTGAACCCATTCCCAGGTTTGCTCAGGTGCACATTTTGGGCAGGTTTGCTGGAGCACAACCTCCAGCTGGGCCAAACCAGGGTCCGAAGCAGCTGCAGCAGGAAAGTACCATGAGAATGAGGGAATATCCCAGACCAGGAGGAGGGGCCTGTCCTAAAGGTGCCAGTGCAGCCCCATGGCACAGCAAGGGACATGGGCTGTGGCAGGTGGCACACAGGGAAAACAGGTATTGTCAGAGAATACTGAAAATATCTGTAAAGCCAAAAGGTGAACTGTGGAGAGAGCTGGGATCAAGCATGGAATGCTGAGCTGCTGAGTCAGCATGTGTGCACAGCTTGTGGGTGCCCATGAGGTAAATTTTTATCTGTGGGGTTTGCACAAGACACAAGTGTTACAAAACTGTACTTTCTCACCCAGGTTTTCCCTTCTTGACTGAGCTTTCTTACCAAACTGCTGCCATAGGTGTGTAAGGAAAACAAAAGAACACCAGGAAACAACCCTCCCAAGTGTTTTAGACCTTGTTTGAGGTATAACCGACAAAAAGAAGAGGTAGAAAAAAAGACAGGGTATCGTAATCATGGGGAGTTTAGTTTGGGCTTTGGTTTGGTTTTGCTGGGTTTTTTTCTTAAGGATGATCCAGTCCTATGCAGCATCTCCACCAAAAGGTTTAGACAAAACTAGGAAAACCCCAGAAATCTCAAAAAGGCTGAAGGTGACACTCACCCTCGCCACCCGCCTCCCAAAGGAGCTGCCAAGTTTGTGTTTGAGATGTTCAGTCTCCTGGTTCTCCTGCCCCTGGGGCTGAGCGAGATCAAGGGCATCCCTGAGGTGACTCTGGACACATCAACACTCCTGGACAGCTGAAGGTGAGAGTTGGGCAGGGGGATCTCCCCCTGGGGAGCACAGACTGACAAGAGACCAAGGTTCTCACACAGGCATGAGGCACTGGAGCAGTGGGGGTGCCCTGTCGCTGGGAGTGTTTCTGTCAGGTGGAATAGGGCTTGGAGCAACCTGGTCTAGTTGCTCCAAGCTGGCAGTGGGGTGGGACTGGGTGGTCTCTTAGGTCCCTTCCCACCCGAACCAGTATGGGATTCTGTGTAAGGATTTGGGCAAACATCTGTCCACTCCATCAGCCTCGCTGTCCTTTCCATGCTCAGACCCAGCTCCTTGTGCCTTCCACCTTCTCGGCCCTCATTGAACCCCAAATCCCGGTGCCAGGAATATCATCCATGAGATCCCCTGCCCTCGGGCACAGTCCCGCCGCCGCTCCCGCTGTCACTATGATACTTGGGGCAGGTGGCCGCATCCCACCGGGGACACTGAAGGGGCATTGGAGGGACACTGGATGGACATGGCAGAGCAGGCGCCCTTCACCTTTCCCCTAATTCAGGAATGACGGTGAGAACTGGAAGTGCCGACGTAGTTCCCGGGGAGGGCGACCGATAGATCCCGATATAAGGAATGTTCCCAATTCCCAACGGGACGGGATCAGCCCACGGGGGAGCAGCGGGCACCGACCCCGGGGTTCAGGTTGGCAGCGTCGCCCCAGCCGCAGCACGACCCCGGCCCCGTCCCTCCTCCCCTGCTTCCCCGGTCTCCCCTGTGTCCCCCGTGTCCCGCTCACCCTGCGGGCGCTGAGGGCGAACATCGCAGCAAGGGCTCCCGCTGGCCGCGGGGAGAGCGGGGCGGAGCGGGGCGGTCACACCACCCCCCGGCCCCCGGACAGCGCGGAGGCCGCCCCCCGAACAAGGCGGTGCCCGCCGAAGAGAGCAGTCGGGTGTCGCCTCGTCGCCCTTTACCGTAGTCCTCGCCCCGTTTTGTCGGAATGACAGAGATTCGGCTGCTTTAATTTCCCTGAGAACAATCTTTTGTGTGAAATTCTCCCCGCGATAGATTCGGGTCTTGCTCACGGGTGTCTCACAGAGAGTTTGGGTTAATGCAGCAGAAACGGGCCCGGCCTGGGTCCCTGCCTTGGGCAGACACTTCTCGGGTTAGACCAGCAGGTTAAAAAAAACTGATCGTGGTCTCACACAGGCTTTGCTCCGACCGCGGCTGGGTTTTCACTCCGCTATCAGTGAAATGGCGCATCCAGAGACGGGAACGGAGCTGGGGAAGGGGCTGGAGCACCAGGAGCAGCTGAGGGAGCGGGGCTGGGGGCTCAGTCTGGAGAAAGTGAGTCTCCGGCGGGACTTTCTCGCTCTCTACAATTCCCTGATGGGGTGGTGCAGCCCGGAAGTGGTCGGGCTCTGCTCCTAAAGAACAAGGAACAGAACAAAGGGAAACGTCCTCAAGCAGTGTCAGGAGAGTTTTAGGCTGGACATCAGGAAGAATTCCTTCATGGAAAGGATTGTCAGGTGTTGGGAGGTGCTGCCCCAGGAAGGTGGTGGAGTTCCCATCCCTGGAAGTGTACAAGGAACGACTGGACATAGCACTCAGTGCTCTGGCTGAGTAACCAGGTGGCATTTGGTCAAAGGTTGCACTCACTGATCTTGGAGGTGTTTTCCAACCTTAGTGATTTTAAGATTCTATGACTTTTTCTCCCTGTAGTTAAGTAAAAGTTAGTTTGTAACTTCATGTTATTCCAATGTTTAATGGCGATTTTCCCGTTTTCTTCCTGTTTAAAATCCAGTTTCAAGCCCACAGAGTGTTTTTGGGGCTGTTAAACACCCCATCCAACACCACAGGTTCTGCTTCGCAGGTCACATTCCTGACTGCAACTGGGAGTTCAACTCCTGAGCAGCCCAGCTTCTGTCCATGGATTATTTATCCCTTATTTCTATGGTTTCTGCACACCGCAATGCTCCTCAGGTGATTTATCATCACAACAGCCCTGGGATGCAGAGACATTTCTCCATCACATGTAAGAGAAAGGTTCAGGTGGGTTTTCCGATGAGCAGCGTGGGTTTCACTGGAGTTCACTAACCAGGATCACGCTCCCCAGAATCACAGAAGCAGGGAGGGGGCTTCTGTATCTCTATGGAAAGGTAATGGCACAGGTGATATCTGCTCTCCTGGGTCACAAACAGCTGCAGCTACTTCAGGTGCCTGCACACCTGTAGGGACCCCCACACCTAGGGTGTTCCTGCTGCAGGGAGGGATTTTGAGACCACATGGGCAGAATTAAGATGCTGCTTCCAGGTGCCTTCAAGACCAGTATCAATAACCCTTCTGGAAGGAATGAGCTCCTGAGATTTGTGACCCAGGTACAAGCTGGTACAGGGGGGTTTCGAGACAGTCCAGGTGCAGAAGATGTTAATGTGGCTGGAAGCGGGAATGCAAGTCCCAATGTGGATAAGGGATTACACTGGCAGGGTCGATGCTCATCCTGCAATAAGGGATCACACTCTTCGGGTGGGCGCTAATCCCTGTGTGGATAAGGGGTCACAGTCACAGGATGGATGCTGGTCCTAGGATCAGGGATCACATCCACAGGGTGGGTGTTGATCCTGGGATAGCAGATTGTGGGCATGGGGTAGACACTGCTGTGGGATGGGGGTCCTGTGCAGGGGAGCTGTGGGTGATTGCCTTTGATGCCTATGTGGCTTGGGTCAAGATTATAAGATGTGGATATAACTTGAGTAATGTGATACTAATATAAACCTAGATCATAATTTTCTATACCTATGTAGCCTAGATGATAATTCTTTACTAACTAATATGTGATTTGCTAACCACTTAATGACTAGATAAACAAAACTCCCAGGTAGGTAATCTCAAAAGTAGATAAGCATCGCCATATCAAGAAGCAGCAGGATGTACTGATGAAAAGTTGACAAATGCAAAACCAGTTAGCCACAAAGTGAAGAATTTAGGCAGATTAGATTAAAAAAAAAACCCCGAAGGACACCGTAACTGTGCATGCTCCAAAGACAAAGTTGAAAAGTTCAGATGTGAGGAAGACCTTGAGCCTTCATCAAAGAAGACCCCCAAGACCACCTCAACTGGGGAAGTGCAGGCACAGTGCAAAAGAACAATTTATGACCATGACATGACCTTATGTAAATTAATTCCGATGTGTATATGATGATGTTAGAATGACAGAGCCACACTGACTGTATAAATAAACCACAACTTGACAAAGGTGGTTTGAGTTACGTGGAAAGATTCCCCTCACCTCCAGCACTGCAATAAACAAATACCTGCTTTATAGACTTTAGTCTATGGGGCTTCATTTCTAGCCTGTCTTTTCGGGTATCACCTTGCTGGTGGCAGGTGTGTGAGTGTCTGTCTGTCGTGGGCCTATGTCTGTTTGTCCGCGTGGCTCTGAGACACCTGCTCACCATGTCAGGTTGAACCTCCTGAGGGAAAGGCTGCAGCCATACTGGGCTGGATTTGCTGGAAGCTCCAGACACCCACTCTGCAGCTCCCTCACCTCCACGTGGGTGCCTGGACCCAGCTCCTGTGGGGCAGGGTCATCTCCCCTACTCATCTGTGCTTAGTCCTGGCTTTGCTGAGCAGTTTTTCAGCATTTTTGCTCCTCAATCCCATGTCAGATGGAACACTGATAGTCTTCTCTGGGCATCCACAGAGAGTAAAACAGCCCAGGCAGAGCATTCCACAGGGAATGGCTTTTTGCAATGTCTGCTCCTTCTCTCTGAAGCGGCTGAGGTGGCATAGAGGTGGCTCAGAGGTGGCAGCCATGACTCCTGGAGTATGGAGGAGACAGCAACGGGCTGTGACCCCATGACGCCAGAGCAGTCCCCATGCAGAGACTGACCATAATTTTTCCTCTTCAAATTTACCTTCCTTTGCCTTCCTGCACATCATGCCCAGATTATTCTTGTGAGTCCTTTTGTTGGAAAATATACCAACTTTAAATTTTTTTTATTTTATAACTTTAGTCAGGTTTGTTCACCTTTGCCCGGGGAAGGGAACTGAAGTTTCTTTCCAGGACATTCCAGGTGAGGCCTGATGAGCTTAATATCTCAATAGACTGGGAGTAGCACAGAAGATGCACAAAAGATAGCGACCATCAACGGCCATTAACAAACCATCAACTCCAAACAACACCCCTGGCATGGTCGGAGATACCTGGTCTGGGACAGGAGAGATAAGAATGAGACCCTAATTAGCATGAGAGGTGAAGAGATCTGTAACCAAAAGGAAACCAAATACTAAGAACTATGCAACTTGGAACCAATGAACATTGAACCAATGTATCTCTATGGGTTTTGACTGTATAAAGTTTGTGAAAAAGCTGGTAAAATCCATGTGTCATGGAATTATTTTATCTGCACACCTGGGCTATGTATGGATGAAATTATTTCTGTTGCATACCCTGGCCAGAACACCAATCTGATCAGAAATAAAGTAATACTTTGATTCTCTAACACTAAAAATGTTGTTAGAGGGTTTTTGTTTTTCCCACAGTTTCAGTGACACTCTGTCCCCTCCACACTGTACTAAGGATTCCTTGGGTCCTTCCCAAAGCCATAACTGAGCCCCCCCCAGCCTGCACCACCTACCCCAGCCAGAACCCCATGGATCCCCTTGTTCCTGCGCAGCTGGAAAACATCTTCCTCCCATGGATGTGAGCAGGGTCCTCCTCTGGATCCTCCTGCATGTGACCGTGGCTCTCCCACCAGGAGTTCAGCCACAGCAATGGCCCAGGACATCCCTCTCTCCCTCCCCAGAGAATCCTCAGGCCAAGGCGTGTGCCAAAGTCCTACACACATGTCCCAGCCTCCAACAGACCCTGGGGAGGTCACTGGAAGTGGCTTTGGCTGTGACTGGGCTGGTGCCAGGCACATCTATCCCAGTGAGGTCATTGTCTCCCCAGCCATGAGAATGGGCTTGGAGATGCCCATCTGCAGGGACAGGGAATGCAAGATCCCCACTGCTCCCACTGACTGCTTCCACATGACTTTTGAAGCACAGGGTG
This sequence comes from Pomatostomus ruficeps, assembly GCA_013400735.1. Taxonomy (NCBI): domain Eukaryota; kingdom Metazoa; phylum Chordata; class Aves; order Passeriformes; family Timaliidae; genus Pomatostomus; species Pomatostomus ruficeps. The sequence goes on from VYZT01065366.1 coordinate 14,533, forward strand.
GAGAGTGGCTGCAGAGGATGTTGTTTGAGCCCATGTGTGCAGGGCAACAGGGCTGTGTCCATCTTCTTGAGGTGTGCTCCAGGACATCATGATCCATGGGGTCCGGCTGTGGCTCCCTGCCTGCCAGGTGCTTAGCTGGAACAGACCCAGACCATGGGCCTGCACATCCCCACCCCTGCACTGTCTGGAGCACAGTCCCATTTTGGACTGACCAGCACAGCTTTCCTGGCACTGCCTGGAGTACAGCCCCATCCCAGGGGCTGGACCAACCCATCTCCCTGGTCACTGCCCAGAGCATAGCCCCATCCCAGACTGAACAGCACATCTCCCCTGGCACTGGCTGGAGTTCAGTCTCATCCTGGGGGGTGGACCAGTGCATCCATGATGCTGTGGGAAGGGACAGCCCCTCGGGCCCCGAGAGAGGGAGTAATGCATAACACAGAGAACAGAAATTTTCAGTTCCCCTGAAGTTGCTGGATAGAACTTAAAGACTAACTAGCAAAAAAGATAAAAGGATGTACATGTGTGCACACAGGATGATAAACGTGGCTGGAACTAGTGGAGAAACAGATAATGAGGAATACAGTGGGTTTTTTGGCAAAGTTATGTAAGAAGGAGTTCCTTCTCCTGTGCCCCATCCCTTTGATCAAGGTGAGGGAAGGAGCAGCTGGGGGGTGTCTGGTCCAACACAGGACCATGGCAGGGCTCTTGTGTCCAGCCTGGGCTTCCCAGCACTAGAAAGACTTGACAGACCAGAGCAGAGCCAGAAGGATGGCTGGGGCCTGGAGTACATCCTGGACAAGAAGAGGCTGGGAGACTGGGATTTTGGGGAATCCCAGAATCACTGAGTTTGGAGAGACCTTCAAGATCATCGAGTCCAAATTGTGACCAATCCCCAGCTTGCCAACCAGACCAGAGCACTGAGTATCACATCTAGCTGTTCCTTGGGCACCTCCAAGGGATGGAGGTGTTCCCTCAGAGTCAAGGATCAGTTGGTGGGATCTCAGTCAATGTTTTTTCTCAACATTTGTTGAGACAAGGCCGTGGGATGGATCTGGAACTGTCTGAGGATGGGTTTTGCTGAGGGATCAGCTGTGGCAAGAGTTGGGGACTTGTGTGCAGCTCCTCAGAGCTGAGGGGAGTGGGAGCTGATCCAGGGAAATGACTCTGTCTCAGCTTCTCTGGGACATCCAGGACACAGGAGAGAGCAGGCCTTGCTCCTTTGCTCTTGTCCAGGGATGTCCCTGCCCCAGAAAACCTTTCCCAAGGAACTGTTCCAGGGAGAACCCCTGCTTGGCCCTCCTTGTGTTCCGTATCTCAGTTTTGGAAGAGCCCAACCTGCCTGAGAAAAATCCTCTTGGATTTTGGAGTAATGATACGGGAACAGCTGTACCATCTTCTGGACACTCTGGAGGCACAAGGTCAGGCAGATTCCAGACTCTGGGAAGGCAGAGCAACTGCAGATATTCCCAAACTAACAGGAATGTGATCACAGATACAACACTGTCAGCATAGGAGGCTCTAAATTTGGACTGGAAATGCCTCAGAAGGAGACACAGAGAGTTATTCCTGTGGAGAGACTGTGGAGTGGATCAGCTTATTCCAGGTGTCTTTGAATTCCCTGTTCCTCAAGCCAGAAGTGAGGAGGTCAGTGCTGGAGACACCACCAGGCATGGAGCTGACTCAGATTCAGGGATGCTGAGGACATGGAGTGGGGCTTAAGGGAGAAAAACAGGGCAGAGTTGGGACTGTCTTTAAGAAACATTGGGAAAATCTTTAACAGTAACTAACAGTGTTTAGTCCTGTGAGTTCCTTTAACTCTCCCAGCCAGTGCTCAGTCCTGGATTCAGCCCATATCCGTGTGCAAGTGGTACCTGAGCCATGAGAATACAGACTGTGGGTCTGAAAAGTGTTGGGAAAAAGGTGTGTCTTGGCCATACCACAAAGCTGAGATGTGTTCAAAGGAAACAAACTGGGTTTAGGAGGCTCATGACCATAAAAAGATAATTTGAGGAATGGGATGTTCCCCAAACAACCACCAGAGATCCTTGAAAGACCCCTTACTCTGATGTAAATGAGTTCTCGGAAGTGATTAAATATGTACATGAATTTGTGGGAATGTTTAGCAAATACATGTGAGTTTGGGAAATGGGATGAATATGTATTAGTGATGATAGGAAAGGTGTGTGCTAATGTCACAATTCCATAGGTGAGGGTATGGGTGTTAACGTCTTTGAAATGAATCTTAATGTCTCTACTTATTTCAAACCACAGGTGTCCTGGTTTCAAAGA
>VYZT01065368.1:0-20619 GCA_013400735.1 Pomatostomus ruficeps
TCTTTGCCTTTTGTGCCTCCAACCTGCTGCAGCAGGGAGGGAGAGGGGAAAAGGAGGGGAGCAAAAAGCAGCAGGTGGTTTGAGATTTGTGGGAACACCAAATTGGGACTATCTTTCCTAAACCAAGAACAGAAGTTAGTCAACAGATTCTAGAAAAAAAAGGTGAACTCTGGGCCCCAGATATAATTAATCTGCATTTGCAAGAGACACTTATTTTACTCACTTACAAGCAAGCCCATGGATCCTTTTCTTTCTGCCATCAGTACCCAGTGTCTAATCGAATCCTGCAATATCTCAAGTACTTTCTCAAGAGTCTTGATATTCTCTGCTCTTGGTCATATCAACATAAACAGACAGTGCAATACTTTGGATTGGAGCTCAAGAGACAGAGATAGCAGCTAATCAGGAGCTGATAAGGCTTCCATGGCTTATTACTCAGTATTCCTCCCCACCAGGAGACATTTGCATTGCGCAAGGTAGATGCAAAACTGGGACTAGTATTTAAAATGAGATGTGGTTGTAGATTTTATTTCTACAGAGACATCTATTCAGTATCACAGACATAACAAAGTAAGGCTCAAACTATTAATAAGTTCGAGTAAGAATCGTGGAATAAATAAGGTAATCCTCACACATTTTTGCTACAGGTGATAGGAATCATTTCCCTTTTTATTGTTGCTTTAAATTTCAAAGCCATATAGTTTCACTGTTTTATCTTAGGGGAAAGCAAGAATGTGTTTTGTGAACTCTCCGACAATGGTATCAAATAGAAGAAAAAAATTAAATTTAATTATTTTTTCCACAAAATTTTTCTCCCACTGTAGAGTCATAGCTTGCCAAAAATCAGCTAGTAACAGTGAAAGACTAGCTCATCAGGTGGGGTGTCCAGGTCCCCCAGTGCAGTCCTGATATATGCAATGCATTAGATACTATGCTAAAATTACATCTCCACTGTTTGACTATTCAAGAATTATAAATGCAAGTCCTCTTATAGAGAGATCACAATAACCTTCCCCATATAGAAATTAAATTTAGCTCAACCCATATGCTACCACGTACTATAATAATTTCATGATCTACCCCAGAAATTGTTTCTTAGGCATCTGCTCCTTCGATGTTTATTTAGTTTATCATCTTACAATAGGAAGAAATACAGTTAAACCTACCTCTACATCAGACACACCAGAAGAAGTAATAATTATTATGACCAAATATTACTAAAACGAACAAACAATAACTTCTTCACCAATTTTCTGATCTGCCAAGATATTTGCTAGAATAAAGTCAATATACTATTTAATATGTATTTCACTTCACACAAAGTTAAAAAGTAATGAAACAGATTATGGGGAAAGTCCTCTATTATGAGACAGGATAGCTCTTTAATTCCAACATGAAATCTGAGCAAATGATGGTGAAAGTACTTAATGTTTGATCATATGCTAGAGACAAGTGTAAAAATATTTCAATAATGAATACCTTGGTTGCACTCAAACCTGAAAGACTGATAATGTTTTTAGTCATCTACATTATGAACAAGACACTGATGACAATCACCTGGTTGCTTGCTGAGGCGGTTTTATCCTTTCATATAAAATCACATACTGACTTCTTTTTCCATTTGTACTGTGTGTTAAGATGTGTGATTCTTTTCAGAGTTTACTCTTGGTCCTTTCCATATATTACTCATCCTGTTTATTTGGATTTTTTAATAGTTGCATTCATTGCATAGTCTTATGTGTAAATATCATATTTTCTTTCAAATCAAGGAAATTATATTCCTAAGCTTGCTCTTAAGAGGACATGCTTTTAAATTATTTTGAATTGTTCAATATAAAAGAATGAAACATGCCAATGTAATTCATCTTGAAAGCAGCAAAACAGTTTTGTGCAGACAACAGCAAAGCTATATTTTTAACCACAAATCCTTGTTCCTCCAATATAAATTAACAATATTAAAGCTTTGCTCATCCTAGAGCATGCACAGTGTTATTGCAGCATCTGTAAAGACAAAGTTAGCTTGCAAAGGTGCAGTTACTGATAAAAAGGCTTGCTAAATAATATTAACTGTTATTTTTAGTGTGATTCAAGTAAATTAACTTTATTAATAGTGAAGCAAAGAACAGAATAGGAAGAAAATAAACTTAGTTCAAACTATCACAAAGTATTTTAAAAATTCCATGGCATTATCAAAGTACTCCCTAGCATGCTAGATCTTAATGAATGGAATAGGGTAGTTTCATCGATCAGCTTTTCCATCAATATCCCACTCTGTCACTTTTGTTTTGAAATAAAACTTCAGCTGTTTTAATCAAAACATATACTGCTACTTTTTCTTAGGGTTATTTCTTACTCTTTACAGGTTACTGAAATGGTCTTTACTATAGGTTTGATACATATCAAGCATGTCTTCTGGGTTGGTTTTTTGATCAAGCATTCCTTGGATGAAAGGATTACCACTACAGAACACTTGTTTTTATAAACTGTCTTTACTTTACTTTCAAAGAGCTTCTATTGACTAAACAGCAAGTGTAGCACTTGAAAGTGATTATTCCCAACTTTTTTTCCACTTTTTTTAGAATAAAAGCAGACTTTTATTCCTTCATGTTTCTAATTTTTAATGGAAAACAATGCCACAGAAGATTAGGAAAAGGAAGCCATTTATTTTTATAGCCTGAAAATAAAATTAGATGTGCTTCTAAGTTTAGGCGTACATTTCATAAAAATGGATCCTTTCTTCTATAATCTTTCTCTATGCATGGCAAGCAGCTTCCATCATGCAGGCCAGTGTTGAAGGCATCCTAAAACAAATACCTTATCACTGAATATAGAATACTTCTGACATAGAGAAGCACAGACCAAATTTTCTAAAAGTCAAATGCACAAAGAAAAGTGAACAATGAAAGATGCACTCAGGTTCATTACAGGAGCCTTCCTTTCTACATGCTAAATTCAGGAGTCAGTGCTGTCTGCTTTTCAAAAATTTCCCAATGTAGTTCACTTCATATCTAAGAAGACAGCTCTATTTATAGCTGGTGACCATGGCCCGCCCCCCACAAGCACAGATGTTCCCTATACAGACCATGCAGGCAGCTATGGGGAGGGGATGTGAGACACAGAGCTGTTGCAGACCAGGAATGGGTACTGATATCCTCACTACGGCAGAGTATTTCCAGACATCTCTGGCCAAAAGTGCTGTATGTTCAGAACACCACCTATTTCCTCCAGTTCATTGTGCCATCCTCTATTATGCTCTAAAGATGAATTGAAATTATATAGAAAACAGTGTCAGTTTAGACACATATGACTGCAAGTCATATTGTATAATTCTAGCAGTAGAACTGTCATTAGGTTTATCATAAAGAAAACTAATACATGGAAATCCTGTGGGACTGATTCCCCTAACTGCACTTTTTGAGAGCTTTCACACCTGTCCAAAGTGGGTATAAATGTATGGTACCTTAAAATTTGGCAACAGCATCATGCACACCTTCCACAGGCATAAATAATTATACAAAAGACAACAAGGAAAATATCAGGCTGTGTATATCCCCTTACAACCAGCTGAATTCTACTCAGACATGACAGTCAACACCACATGACTCATAAGATGATGTTTGAAAGAGACCTTGCACTAATCATACAAAATACTGTTTGATTTTATAAGAGTAGAAAGTAAAAGACAAAGTGCACATATCTCTCCTCTACATGACTAGATATGAATCAAGGATCTAAAACAACTATAAGAATTTACAAGCCATTATTTTTTCATTAGGATCTTTTGTGGTTTTAAGATCCTTGTCTTCCTCTGCAATCTGAATAAATAGTTGCCTCTAAGTAACTCTGGTACTAATACTTCCTTTGTTCTCCTTTGACAATACCCTCCCCCAAGCAGGGAAGATGATTTAAAAAAATCTAAAATTTAAATACTGCCTTACAACAACTGCAGTCACTCAGCCTGTTTGCATTTATGCTGAGAACAAGCTGTCATAATACTGCTCAACCATTTGTAACCTCCATGCGTTCTCACCTGCCCTCTGCAACAAGAGTCTCTTTGTCTGAAAAGTGTGTTTGTGTAACATTCCTTTTTAAATTTAAACTGTAACCAAAAATAGCAAACGGCTTGTGCTCCACCAAATCTGCACCAAAGCTCAGCTACTCATGTGAGTCAGGTACAGCAGAGGGTTTATTAAAGCTGTTTGGTTCACATCTGGTTTTACATCACATCTATGGAACAGCAGGGGAGAAGAGGGTGGAAATGCTCACCATAACATAAAAGCTTAAAAAAAAAAGTTTCATTGCATTTCCTCCTCCCATGCAATGCCATCTAATCAGTCATGCACTCACTTCTCCTCGCAAGAAGCCTCTTTATTAGAGGCTATTTATTGTAGCCAAGTTCCATTCCCAATTACCTTATTATACATTGAAATAGAAAGTGCCCTCCTTTTTCTAGGGACAGCACAGGAGCAATGAGCCAACGCTCCAGGAGACTTTCAAGCAGAGTAAGGCAACTTCTTTTACCAAAAATCTAGTGAAGGAATCATCTAAAAATACAGGTAAATAAGTACAAGAGGGGGAAAAAACAAATACTAGATTCCTTTCTCAGCCTCAGCCAGACTAGAGTAAAACAGTGATATCTCTAAAATGTGTGGAGACAGGTTGAGTTTAGGAGTTTACACATCACATTAAGCGACAGATTGATGGTATGCACAGCTTAGCTCAGAATTTACTGGAGACCAAAAACTACATAATGTGCTTGGAAAATGAAACAAATCAGAGGATACCAAGGAGCCCATAACTTTTATTCAACAAGGTATCTATGTGATGTCAACCAAAAGCCAAAGCTAGCTCTATGAAAAGGGCCATTAACATCCTTTTCTGAATCTGTACATTCTATTTGTCAAAAGAGAAAAGCATCAGCCAAAACAATCTTAACTTCCCCAAACAAAATCATCCTGAATTAAAACTTTACTCTTCCTGATCCTTCCCATAATCAACAAAACCTCTGCCTGGAGACACAAACAAGTTTGTGAGGCTAGCTAAGTTATGAACTTCCTAAACTCCTATAAATAAAACAGCAAAGTTGTGATACAAGAGGAGGTAATTCAAGGAAGCAGGATAAGTTACCTCACACTTACCACAGGACAGAAATACACAAAAGGCTACTGCATTACAGCTGGCACACCCGACACCCATCCTGATACTGACTATTTTAACCTCTTATCCAGCCTGTACTTTGAGGACAAGGAGAAATAGGTGAAAAATTTCTGCAGCAGAAAGAATGTTGTGTACTTTAATGTGCCAGTTCAAGGGCTTGATCCAAGAACCATAACTGATCTCAGTTGTCAACACAGACTTAAGGAAGAGAAATGGAATACTCAATAAACCCACTAACCAACATGAACAGTAACAAAGGAGATTTTGATCTAGTGTTTGAATTGCAGGTACAAGACCTCCTTAGAAGACTTAGGAGAATATAAGAATTCTGCACCAACATTTAAACAAGCTGTACAATGTAGAAACACATCATTTGAATCAAGACACCAAGAGAATTTAGTAAGACTTTCTAGACAGAAACAGAAGTGGTTTTATGATCACCTTGAAGGACTTCTTTGACTCTGATACTTCCTTCATGCACACCTTTCTACACTGACCACAAAACCACCACAGGTCTTCTCCTGACATCTTCATCCATACTATCCACTGCTTAAGAAATATCCACCTTTCATCTTCCTACTTCTGGAATACCACTTCAAAACAAACAGCCAACTAACTTCAGCTGACCCAAGGAGCACTTTAAGAGATTATTAAAAATAAATATACTGGTGTTATATTTTTCTGCCTCTCTTTATATAAAGGGCCTATAGCAGAAGGCAAGCAATATGAAAAGCTGGAGAATAAGTTCCATTTCAAGACATATTCTTCTAAGGATATGATTTACAGAAAATCACAGGAAACCTCCCACTTGTCTCCATTAGTAAGAAGTGAAGACTATGTCCAACACCTTGAATGAATCCAAATGTAATCTCCTCACTGCCACTTTATTCCTCCTATAGTCTTATTATTACAACTTATGTGCTTGATTTCTACACCTGGCTAACACATTTGTCTCAAAAACTGCCATTCTACAAAGTTTTTATTTTTTCTGAATGCATAATTCTGGAATGCAGCAAGAGGGAAGGAAGTTTGGACTTCACAGAAACGATGCTTTCCAGCTTTAGTTTACTTCCCAACAAAGGGAACAAAGAAAAGGAATGAAAAAAAGAAAAGAACCCCAAAACCTTCAAAAACACAGAAAGCCTTTTAAGAGTAGGTGTAGCTGAACCAGTAATTCTAATAAGCTTGCATTACTAACCTTTTAAAAAGTAAAATCTGTGACAAAAAGATCTTAAAATTACTTCATTCATAGAAAGACTTCTGTGCAGCCTATATCTAGTACAGTTTACAGAACTTACTGGACTTTATCTCTTACTTCATTAAGCAAGAAGACTGAAAGAACGTAATTTTGTAGAAGACACCACAACCAGAAGACAACTGCAGTTGAGAACAAGAAACAAACTTGCAAACCCTATCTTCCCTTCTTAGCAAGACTCATCCAACAGAGTACAGAATGACAGTACCAACGACTCTTAAATGGTTATCATATGCCTTTGATATGGAAACAAGGTACTGTGCCAGTCAGATTATGTACAAATGGCTAAAATGAAAGCTTACACTGCATTAGTGCTGCTTCTCTAACTTGTTTCATCTACAGGATCTTTGAAAAGTAAAATATATGACAAATTTCTCACAATAGAGCATTTTGGTGTAATCACACAAATAAAATCACATGTATATTGGCACTGGTTTCTAAATGTACCATCACTATAGAAGTGAAAATTAGTCAATAATGCTAATAGGTTAAAATGATACCAATCAAATTTATGAAGAATGAAGTATTTCTCTTTTCCATGATGCCCTTTATCCAGAAACACAAACAGAATAAGACTGAAAACCACAGAAACTGTCCAGGTGCCAACATTTGCCATGTTTTTTTTTCTTTAATTAACTATTTTCCAATATTTCTACTACAATTGACTACTTTAATTTGACAATCATTTTAGAAGCATCTTCAAAAACACAATCTTTAAATGATAACTCCTACAACTACATTATAATGCTAACAAATAAGGTTAACGCAGGCATATTTGGAAGCAAAGACGCTAAACATATTGATAACTTCTTTTGCTAAGTTACCAAGAATTGGCATGATTAAATATGTTGAAGCACTGCCTTGCAGTGCTCAGATACTCCATCATATGGCTCAACAAACAAGCACACCTTCATTCAACTTAAAACTAGAACACATATACAGATGAAGCATCACCAGTAGACGAAAGAGGATGTACTGAAATCATAAAGATATAGACTTTTACTTAGAATTACATGGATCAAACTAATCAAGTAATGCTTACAGCTTTTTTTCTTTGTTGTTTAAGCATTCTGACATTCAGTCAGAATGCAATTGGTATAGGAAATACAACTAACAATTTGAACACAAAAAAAAGATTTCTATTACATTCCTTTTCTCAAGCTCTGAACTCCATCAGTTAGGCAAAATAAGATAGCTGTCACCTCTAAAATACTAATTTTAAAAGCCTGAAGTAGTTCTTGTGATACATTGCACTTCAATAGTATGATTTGTTTTAAAATCCCTCCTCTCCAACCATCTCACACAAGAACGACCCAAGTAAACAGACTAAATATCCTAACTACACCTTCTTCAAAAACTCTGTGCTTCACAAGACATCCTTCTATCACCACTCTTACCCTAGTGCAGGAAATGAAATGGGTAACTGGAAAGAAACAACTCTATCAACTAGATACAGTTACTAAGATACTGCTCAGATAATTTTGGCTGACTTTAAGCAAACCTGTAACTAGATTAGGGTTTCATACAACACAGGTAAGTCAAAATAAAACCTACTTATATAATCCAACAACATCTGCCAAATTTCCCTTACCACAAAAAGTTCATATTTCTTTTACACCACAATTTCTGTACATACACCAAATGGGATGCCTAAAATAGGAAGCCATAGGCTCGGTGCTGAACAACTCTTTCAGGAGTTCTGGTAAGAATGTATCTACAGTGAAAACACTGCTATACACACTTACAATTTCAAACACAAAAAACATTCATTCATCAAAATCTTTACTGATCACCAAAACAGCTTAATCAGTGTATTTTGCTCCTCTTCGAGTGTTTTTGCCTAAATGTATTCAGAACTGGACAGTCATTACATACTTTAAGAAAAAATTCCTTAGATGTCAAGCAAACTTCACACACCCTACAGGCCCCAAAGACTACCACAGTAGACCGAGTAGCTATAATCATTGCCAAAGATCTGGAAGGAACATATGTATAATTCAAACATTACAGCAGTGACATTTACAAGAATGTAGACATTTCACTGCTTCTACTGACAATTTCACCAGCTGTAAAACTCTACTGCTACCATGCCTGCCTCAGAGTTCAGGTGCAGACAGAAGAGCAGGAATTCAATCATGCATTCACTTCCTTTCTTATTCCCCACTATCTCCTTTAAAAAGGGGAGACTTTGGAAAGAGCATCATCTCTTTCACCTGAATAGATTTAAAGTTAAACCACACAGGGCAAAGACTAACGGCCACAACAGTGCTGTGTCCCTCTCTTCCCAAAACAAGACTGTAGATCTTGCACAGAATTTGCTGAAATATTATTTTTTGAAATATTAGGTAATCAAATCAAATATTAAAAACCTCTTCAATTACCACCAAGAGTGCAGAGAAAGTGGACATTAATTCCTTTTATTAAAATTGAACCATTGCAAATCAAGAATCCATTAGGTTTCTGAAAAGGTTTCTCAGCAGGAAACTAACATTATCATTACCTTACCATAACATCACATAATATCTGAAAAACATGAATATTGTTTTGCTTCATTCTATCACTTGTGAAAACTCTAAGTCCATACTCATCATGGCTCCCAAAATTTAAGGACCTAGGGTAGGAAGGGAGGCTAAGCTCAATCCAAGTTAATAGCCACTCTCTCTACCACAGGAAAAACTACATACTATAAGGCCCTGTGAATAAGTAATTACAATGAAATGAATCTTTTATGAAGGAAATGCACTTGGTTTTAAAGGTCACAAAGTGACATATAAGAGCATACAGGGAAACAAATCCAACAAATTACTGATTGACCAGCAGGGTCAATGAATCCAAGCAATAAATATTTCTGCTCTTTGAATAATTAAAAATGTCAGAACACAATGGCTGCAGATAACAGTGTTAAGAATGCAGACAGACCAGACAATCTACTTCATATTTAAGTATTTCACTTACCTGTCCTGTGACTGCTCCTCATACATTCTTTCCTTTCCTTCTTTAAAGAGTCTTATGGCCCGTTTTGATTTTTTCATAAGACTGTCAATGTAGATTTTAAAGTACTCATTCTCACTGAGTTGTGCAAGTTTCTGGTTGTCATCATATTTGCTCAGTATAAGTCGCAAATGTTGGTAAGTGTCAGGTAGAATGTCAAGTATATAAGGTGGGCTGTTTTTGAGCTGAAGCTTTGGGTTTTGGCACAATCTCACCTACAAGCAAAAACAAGAGAACATGAAAGACAAGAAATACATTGAGACAAAAACTGATCTGACATCTTCAAATTTATCAGGTGTAACATACAGCTCTAACCTCTAGTCACAAAGAATTAAATCCTACTTCATTTATATTCTGTGAAATTCCAACATAATCTCTAATGTCAAAAGAGGCAAAATTTGACTTAATCTTCTCACATCTGTAAAAGCAAACAAGCTTACCTACATATTTTGTGGGTTTCCCCTTATAGTATGTCTTTTCCTGCCCAATATATGCTAAGGAGCATATCAAAACACAGCACGCAACAAATGTCAAGAGCAGTACTTTCATAGAGATCTGTTTGCTTCAGGTTAACTTACCTACAGATGTTTAAGTACCTGTTAAGAACAGATATAAATTACTTCGTCATCTGCTGGCTCTCTTTATCCAACAATATAACCTCTTAGAGCCTAGGGAAATTTAATTTTGAAAGGTCTGCACATAAGAAAATGGTCTGAACTGTGACAGTGGTTCAAAAGTTATTAACTACAACAGACAGACTTTAAGTCACTCAAAAACAAATACTGTAAGCCAGGAAATAAAATATTATAAACTCGTTGTTTTCCAGCTTCTGGCTGGAATAGAAGTTCAGTGCTTTGCTTTTGGCTGGAGGAAGAGGTGCCCACCAAAGCTTCTTTCTCATTCCCCTACCCATAATGAAAGACTCATAGGTCAAGACAAGGACAGGGAGAGATCATTTACCAAATACTCTCACAGGTAAAATAGCCTCGACTTGGGGAACTTAATTCATTTTATTATCAGTCAAATCAGAGTAGGGTAACAAGAATGTAAAACCAAACCTTAAAAACATATTCTGCCCACCACTCCCTCCTTCCTGGGCCTAATTTTATTCTCCACTCTACCTCCTCCCCTCCAGCAGCACAGGGGGATGGTGAATGGGGGGCTGCAGTCAGTTCATCACACCTCATCTCTGCCACTCCTTCCTCCTCAGTGGGAGGACTCCTCACACACCTCCCTTGCTCCAGACAAGTGTCCCTCCCACAGAAGACAGGTGTCCTTGAGCTTTCCCAATGTGAGTCTTTCCCGCAGACCACAGTTCTTCATGAACTCCTCTAGAACACATCCCTTCCACAGAGTGAAGTCCTTCAGGAAGAGACTGCTCCAGCATGGCTGTTCTGCAGGGTCACAAGTCCTGCTGGGAAATCTGCTCCAGTGTGGGCTCCTCTCTCCACGGGGCCACAGGTCCTGCCAGAAGCCTGTTCTATCACGGGTCCCTCATGGTGTCACAGCTTCCTTCAAGCATCAGCCTGCTCTGGCGTAGGGTCCTCCGTGGCTTACAGGGAATTTTGGCCCCACTGTGGGCCTGCATGGTGTTCACCATGGGCTGCAGGGGAATCTGCCTCAGCACCTGGAACACCTTGCCCTCCTTCACTAAGCTGGGTGGCTGCAAAGTTGTTTCTCTCACATATTCTCCCTCCCCACTTCCCTGGCTGCAATTTGATTCTGCACAGCAGCTTTTCTCCCCCCTTCTTTAAGACATTACCCCAGAGTAACCTCTGTTGCCAATGGATCAGCCTTGGCCAGCAGCTGGTCCATCTTGGAGCCAGGTGACACTGGATCTATTGGACAGTGGGAAGCTTCTGGCAGTGTCTCAGAAACTACCCCTGTAGCCCCTTCACTACTAAAACTTTGCCACTTACACCAAATAGAGAAACATCCCAATGGACTTGAAATCATTGGGATCCCAAATGAAAAATATTAATTGGATATATATTACTCAAAGAGTAAGTTCAGACTAATTGAATACCTTTATTTGAATCTAGTCTCCACTGGAAATGATTCCTGAAGAGAAAGGTACTCTTTGTTTCCTACACATCTTTAACATAAAAAAATTAGAATTATGTCCTGGCTTTCTAAATTTTCTGATAGTTTGTTCTGTAATATTTTGTTCTAGAAAGAAAAGAGATTAAGGTAGTTTTTGAGTGCTGTTGCACTGAGCTATTTAGGGTCAGCTAAAACATTGCAGAGAGGCATATTCTAGGTATGTGTGCAGCCGTACATATGCAAATACTTATGAAAAAATTAAGACCATGTGGTATAGAAGTTTTACAGGCATTATTTGGAGATTGCCACATTATATATTAGTGACTTTGACATTCTTTTGAGGTAACTAACGAGGTTATAAAAACATCTTAATACTGCTGAAAGTAAATTCCTATTCCTACTCATCTGTGCAGCCTTGAGCATTTCTGGGCAAGTGGGGAACAAACTTGTATCCTGTAACACTCACCTATCTAAACTCAAAGCTCTATCACTATTGCTGATCTCTCCTGCAATTTCTACATTGACACCTTTAAGAAATTCACTGCCTTAAGACTGCTGCCACTAACAGGTCTTCATGCACCCTAAACAGCAAAGCAAACAATAGTTTCTTACAAACTGAAACGTACACAGTGCAAAAACACAACCAGGCACTTAGACTGAGGTAACGGGGTAATAGTCAGAAAAGTGGAGCTACAGTGGACAAAAGTCAAGCACCAAGAAGTTTTTAAAAAGTCTAGCACCATTCAAAACAGTATTTAAAACATGACATTTGCAATAGCTCTCCTCATTTCACTGATTGTTATTTTAGTAATTCCTATTATTATTTCAACTTTTAGACCAAGTAACACAATATATCAGGAGGCCTTCTGATGTGTTGTAGAGCAACGCTTATCCCAGAAAAATTTACATCTCAGTAGAAAAAAAAAAAAAAGGGAAGCAGGCAAATATGATTACATGAGCTGTTCAGCATGCTGAAGAGTTGTTCAGAGACTGAACACTAGCAGTTTGGTATTTCTAGATATAAATAGCAAAGTTTCACAGCAAACTCTCAAATAATTTAATGGCTTTATAAAGGAACTCTTTTAAGCTGAGAACAAGCTGGAAACAAACAAAAAAGTAAAGCATAAAGATATTTGATCATCTCTTGACCAGTAATGAAGTCTGAAACTGCAATCCAGAACTGTAAGAGACTTTGAAACTGAAAATTACTTGTTTCTATTTTATGTGATAAAGATAATGTCATCAGGATAAAAAAAAAGGAATAGGGCCCCAGCTGTGGGCTAGGAGCTCTCTAAAGCAGGATTCTCAAAGAATGAAGGTTGGATATGATAGCATTCTTTCAAGATCAGAAAAGCACTGAAGTTAAGCTGACAGACAGAATTCTCTAAAGAGATTTCAGAAACACAGGCAAAGAACCTTACATGTGTAGATAGACCTGAAAATCATCCATGCAGAGACATACATGAATTTCTTTCAGTAGAAGTGTTAGAAGAACTGGAATCCCAAATATAGAAGTGAAAATCTTTATGAAAAACAGATCTTTTCCTCTGAACTTTGAGTTCACTGTAATTTCTGATTTAGTGAAAACTTGAAATCAGACTGACATTCTTCACAAGACCAGCTACAGGTGACGCAAATCTGTCACTGATCAGGGCTAAAACTTTCTGAAGTAATAAGCACAAGGGGAAAAAAAACCATCTGAAAGATCAAAATGTTTATTCAGAGAATAAAGTCAGCAATGACAGCAGACCACAAGTAGAGAAGGATGCAATCATATTGAATTACTTATCCTACCTTAAATCTCATGAACAAAGAATTATCTTTCTGAAGTCTATCTTTTCAGTCAGATGGGCCAACAAACAAAATATAAGTGACTTCATACATATTAGAAATGCCATTAAAAATACTAAAACAACAAGAAAAAGCAATTTGCTTGTGCTGTTTTCTGTATTTTCAACAGTCAGTCCATTCAACAACACAAAAAGAATATCCAGGTTTAAGGAAGAACTAGTTTGAGAAGTTCTAGAAAGTTTTCTTCAGTCTCACATCATTACATACAAGATCATTTAAAAGACTTCATTTTCTGCTGAATTTGGAGAGATAAATACAGTACGTCACCAGAACCTGCCTTTTTAGAACAAGATTTTAAGAAAGCCACACCAAAATTCTTCAACACTTTCGTTAGTTTTATGCATTATAATTGAAAAAAATACTAATATTAAGTGCAACTCAGTGATCCACTGAGTAGCATAGGGTTTCCTTCACTTTACAGAGTACATAAGGCTTCAGTTCAAAGGAAGTCAGTCTGTAAAGAGATGGTTGGTAAACCATATGGTTTCCAGTCAGGATGTCCTGACATACCACAGCAGTTCACAATTAAAAGTAAGCAATAAGAAACGACACCTGCTGATGCAAAAGATTTGCCAAAAGCTTTCTTCAAAAGAAAACAGAGCTCAAAACAAACAAACACAAAAAACCTCCCAACACCCCTAAAATAAAGGCCTCTATATTGCACTTTACAAGGCAACCCTCACCAACACATGAGGAGCAAACATGAATCATATCACCGTGTGATTTTGGTATTGTTATGACTGGAAGTAAGCATGTATATATTTAGCAAATGCTCAGTGTAAAAAATTAAAAGCAGTAAGCAAGTTAGTAAAAAACCTCTCTCTTATTCAGGCAAACTGAGACAAAATTAAGCTCCTTTCACTAGCTCACACTCAGGGAAAATCCAAGCACTTAATCCAGAATCACAGAAACAATAAAAGTGCAACTCTGTGAAAACTGAGGCGTTACCCTAATCTACCAGAAACTGATTTTGAAAGTTAACTCTGGAACTTCCAGACAAGTTAACTCTAGCTCCTTTGCAAAAAAAATCGCAAACATTAACCCCCTTTTTCCCCCCCCCTCCTCCCCCACCCCTAACCAAAATAAATGCCACTACTCATAACACTTTTGAAGATATTTGACTTAAATTATAAGGTGTTATTTCATAGCATCATCTGAGATGAAAGTAATGGAGGCCTATTGTACACAGACAATTAAATTCTTGCTAAAAACTATGTTCTATTTACTTTTTAAAACAAAGTTTAAAGACCTTGACTCATTTGACAAAAGGACCCTTGTTCAAGCAAAGTATAGGAGTCTTACCACAATCCGTTTAAACACCTAATGCTCCTCAAAGACAATACAAGGAAAGTAACTCAGCTAAAACAGAATAAGTATCTAATGGGTAGGACATCCGCTAGACACTGTTTTCAGCTGCAGCGAACAGACTAGAACAATTGGAACATCAGTGCTCATACACTTCCAAATTGCCCAGCTGAACGAGCGTCTTCTGCCACTGTAAAAAATTATCAAAGAATTAGAAAATGCTTTGACACATCACAAACAGCATGAAGGTAGCTCTGCAGTTAAGATATCATAACAATTCCCAAGCGAACCACAACAGCCAGTGCAAACAACAATGAATTCTGAGAAACTTAATCAGGAGTGGCTAATAAGGAAAATGGTCTGAGTTTGAACATTATACTTCTTTGACATAGATTTCTTCCTGCCTGAAGTTACCTTAACTGCAATGCATTCCATTTTCCACAGAAGAAAGCTGTCATGAGAATATAAGTAGAAGTGACCTAATCACCAATCTTTTTGCCTGAGAGTAAAATAAGTGCTTGTTCACCAGCCACCACAGTGTAACTGAGCCATATGTTTCCATAGTGGAAGAAAAAACAATAACAATGCTGATGCCACAGACACACAAGGACAGTTGACTTTGGACGGTGATTTTACTTTCTTCCAACTAGAAAGAGAGAAGCTTCTGTTCCTCTGTTTAATTTTGTATTCTTTTTCCATAATCAGTGTATGCAGGACATAAGATTTCCTACCAACTTTGACCACAGAATCAATTACATGAAGTTTCGGAAAGGATAATCAATGCACACATAGTTTCAACTACCACGCTCTGTAAACTCAGATGCTGACAGATGTTAATTTAAAGAAAACCATAATACTAAGCTACAGAGGTAACACGGCTTTTACTCACTAAGTCAATAGTATAAGCATTGGAGATGCACTCTAGTTTTCTCTTAAATAATTACCAAGTAGCAAATCAATGCCATCCCCATTTATACAGTCAGAGTCAAGCAACTGGTGGGCCATGACAGAGCACACAAATAGTTTAGGCAATATTGTTAACCTTCATAGTAGAAAACTTAATTATTTCCAAGCTCAATGCATAGGAGGAATGAAAAGTGATTGAAAGTTCATGAAATATACCTGTTTTAAAAATCCCGTTCAGAATGTGTCACAATTTTATCAGCTTGAATCCCACAAAAGTGTGAAAAAGTAGTACTGAAAACTCTAAATAGCCCAAGGAGTACACTGACCTAACTGCTCCAATGTTTATGTAATAGTAATTCTCTCCCAACTCTGGTGTCAACATATCATTATTCTCTAACAGTTATACATGGCTAGGGTCTAGGTTTTAAAAGGCATTAAGTTTACAAACTCAGAAAAAAAACCTCATGTAACTTATACACAGTTTAAAGGAAGACCTGAATTATTTGTTCATAATACTCATTTTTCATTTATCTACAGGATACAAACTTTCTAAAATACACACCATGTTTTAAAAACAGTAATTTGCTTCCTAAAAGTCTAGAGATACATGGTCGACTTTCTTATACCATGCAAGCATTGCAAAGCAAGGCTAACCTTCTAAACCATAAAAGAAATATTATCCTTGGCATTGCACAGGAATTAAACAAAGTATTTTTGGTTCTTAATGGTAAAGCTACTGCTTACCCATGAGAAAAGCAGTAGGAACACTTGACATTGATGCTAACAGTTGCTTTCCCTTTAATAATGCAGATAGTATTGTAAACTCACATAAGACATACCAATAAACCACAAAAAGTACAGATCCCAGTGTATGAAGAATAAAAAGGGAAGATATATAGACAGGTAGCAATTTACATTCACTGATTGCCTACATTCAGATTTTTTTTTCATTCCCTGCAAGAATCTTGCTTTCTGTAACTTTTACAAACAAGGCTCTAAGCAGGAGCGCTATTCCAACACTCCATTCTGCTAGAGAACTCTTTTCAAAATCCATGATTATTTTCAGACTGGTAACAAAAGTTTAAAGAGAAAACACTTAAACAGGACTGCAATATTCTGCCTATTCCAATTGAAAGTATCAGCCCATGAAAAACTGAAATTATCATGAAATCTGAACAATTTGAAAGCAGGACATATAACCAATTCTACACAAAGAAGTTTGCATGGTGTCTAAGTAGCCAGAGTTTTTGCATACATCACAAAAACACCCTCACAGTTCTCATATGGTAGGAAAGTTTGTAGTATTGGTCAATCCCTTATTGTTGCAAACAAGTAATTTATACAGAAAACCTCATCTGCCAGAGGACAAAATTACAGAAATAAATGAAGGAAAGGTGGCAATTTTAATAAAGAAAAAAATGCAAACCAGAAATTATTGACCTCTGTCACAATGGCTGCTCTTTTTTCATTGTTTGGTCAAGATAATAGCTTTGCTTCATTTCCATTCTTCATTTTCTTAACATCTTTAGAATGGGAGAAAACTTCAACTATGTTACTGCAGCAATAAGATGGTTATCACAGCCACTATAGTTAAAGAACAAACAAGCATAATGACTGCTATTACAAAGAGTAAAATAGGCCTCTAAGCCACAACCTTACTATGGGTAGCACCCACTGACTTGGCAGAGCTACTGCCTTTGCTAGGTATTAATTTGATCAGTGACCCACCACAAAATCAGTCATAGGACACACTCCAGAAATGGGATTTAAAACAACAGTTGATCGAGCAGGTTTCTATTTCTGATTTTAATCCCCGGGTTTGATGTAGGCAGAGGAAAAAATGACCTTTCTGTGCCTACTGCCACACAAGGCTATGAGATTTAAATTTGTTTGTCAGCATATTAAATTTGCTCAAACACATCCTTTCACTACAAATACCAAATGCTAAAAACTCAAGTAACAAGCTAGAGCATTCTCACACTATGACATCATCCTGTCTGGTATACTTTAATATAATTTGGAAATAAAATTTGATTAACTGAGAGCAGCTTAAAGAGGATACATTAAAGATCCAAATTGAAGACACTTATCCAGTGAAATGAAAAAGGAAGCACAGCACAATGTCCAGCCTTTCCAGTGACTTCTATCAACCAGGCCTTCTGGGCTGTTCTGATGTACTGTGACAAATACAGTTATCCTGTATTACATGAGTGAAAGCAATCCAGGTGTCTAAGCAGTGGAGTAAAGACTTTCTGGTAACTGTGATTATACAAACAAATCAGGGTATATCCTTACTATATAGATCTGTAAAAGGCCTGACACGGGGAAATCAGAGCTATGCATTCCCCACACGGTTTCAACAACAAACCAGATTCCTAGGTTCCAAGCTGAAAGCTTCCTCCTACTGAAGAAGAGTACCTACTTTTGAGTATTTATACTTGCAGTTCTTAGTACAAGAGAACTCACTGTTAACAGCATCCTGACCATTGACAGGAAAATATCAACAAAGTCTTCATGATAATAACTATTTTTATCAAAGCTGAGGTTTCAGTTTATAATCACTATCAGCAAACACAGTGGAAATACAGATAATATTCTTGGAGCATCAAAAAAGAGTCTACAAGAACTTTAAAAAACACTTTAACACTTGTAAAGACATATTACATGAAATAGTCCTCACCCTGCCAGTATAACTAATTATGAACATTAGGAAATGTTGAACATCTTATTTTAGAAGAGCCACAGTGAAAGCAAGAGTTAAACTAAATCACAAAGAATCACTGAATTAAGAAGTGGTAACTGTATCGCCATACAGACCCAAGGCCAACAGGTAGTAATCCTCACTGCTCAGCAGTTTCAAGAGGAAGCTCTTAAGTATCTCGCCGTGTGCAAAGCAGAGTGCCTGCATCCCCTGAACTGCAATCTCTGTTACAATGAAACTGTTCCTCCCATTGGTAAGGCACTCTCCTAGATAATATGTCATGATACAAGCTGTCATTTCATAGAATACTAAACAAAATGTATCAGGCTGGTGAGGGGAAGCCTTAGAGCTAAAAAGCTACAGTCTATCCCCCCACTTCCTGAAAAAAGAGTTTCAGTACAGTGTATTTCTAGTTTCCGAATTAAGAGTAGAGGTACTTGTAGGTCATTAAAATGCAGAACACATACTTAAAAAGTTAGGCATGCCATACTAATCTGTTTACTAAACTGACAAGAGTGACATCCCCCAGTCCCCACGCACATTCCTAAAAGCACAAACATATCCATGTTGCCATCACCAACATATCTCACAGGACAATTAGCTTAACTGAAGTTTAGTACTTCAGAGGTCCTGTTTGCAGACTAACAGTGTGGGCCAACACGAAACACACAGAATACGTGATTACAACTCTAAGTTAAGCAGCTTTTGGTTAGGAGAGCTCTTCAACTTTGAGTCATTTTAAAGGATCTGAAAATAACAATAGCCTAAGGCAAACACACACGTTTGTTTTCCTTCCACAAACCAAGATTTAAAAAAACATAGCCAGAGGCCACTGGAAAGTGAAAAAAAAAAAAAAAAAAGACAAATGATGCTTAAATAACCTAAAACATAAGTCTCCTTACTTCCCGAGGCACATGCAGCACAGCACTCAGAGCTGCCGGAAGAAACTGTGTGCCCATGTGTACCTATTTAAATAGGCCCATTCTTCACTGTGTGTACACACGAACGCAGAGACACCCACCACTTTGTCCATAAGCTTCCAGGTCTTCTCCACAGTCCTGCGGTCGGCAGCTGCCTGCTTGGGGGGGCCCACAGCATCCTGAATGGCATCGATGAAGCCCAGGATCCTTCCCTTGCGCGGGTTCCGGCCGTTGAGGGAATTGGCCATCTGGGAGCCAAGCTGGCCGCAACGACAGAGAAACACAGGCTCACAAGGTGCTCCGAAAACATCTTGTCATAGAACCCGTCGCAGCCTGCGAGGCAACACTTTCTTCTCCACGGGCAGGAAAGGGCAAGATCAGGGCATGTTTGGGAACAAGCTTAACTTTTCGCGACAAACAGCGTAAACCCACCTGGCCCGGGTTTACATTGGCAGAAACGATCCCGGATTTATTGTCAACACCGACAGTCGGGAGGGGGGAACACACCCGCGCCCGGCTCCGCGCCGCGCCCCTGCCGGTCCCCGCGCCCGCGGGCACATGCCCGGCACCGCGCAACAAAAGAGGCCGCGGCGGAGCGGGGACAGGAGCAGAGCAAGGCAGCGCGGGCAGCAGGCAGGAACCCGCAGGGCAGGCGGGGCAGCGGCACGCACACGGACCTGGCTCCCAGCGCACGCATCCGCACAGACTGGCACCGCACGGCCGTGTGCCAAGGGCGAGAGCGGCCGCCGGGAAAGCCGGGAGCGGGCGGCGGCAGCGAGGCTTCCCAGCCCCTGCGGCAGAGCGGAGCGCAGGCGAAGCGTCTCTCCGGACGAGGCTCTCCTCCCTCCGGCCGCAGAGACTTCAGTGCCGCGGGAGGCAGTCAGAGCGCATCCCGCCCCACCGCCCGCGCCCGTCCCGGCTCCGCGCCGGCCGTCCCGCAGGACTCTGCCCCGTGCGGCTGCTACCGGCGGCGGGCGGGCGAGCGCTGCCCCGCGGGGAAGGTGGAGAGCCACTGCCCCGCCGCCGGCGTCGCCCTCCCATACCCCAGCCTGCCCGCGGGTGGGTGGGAATGTGCGCGCGTGTGTGGAGAGTCCTACAGGCACATGCAAAAGAGACAGAGAGAGAGACAGAGAGAGAGAGAGAGAGAGAGAGAGAGATGCACACGCACAGGTCTGTCTGTGGCACCGCTCGCAGCCCCCGACAGGCTGTGGTCTCCCCGCACTCCTAGGAAGTGAGGCTGGCTCCCCGGCGACGGCGGCCCCGCTCCTTCTCCCGCGTCCGCGCCAGCCCCCTCCCCGCGGCGCGCTGGCGGCCGCTCCTCTCCTCGGAACATGCCCACCCCCGGGACAACACTCCGGACGCGCCTGCGCAGCGCGCGCCGCGCCGCCAGCGCGGGCCTCTGCCTGCGGGCGGGATCGCTGCCGCACCGCAGCCAATCACGAGGGCAGTTGCGCTTGATTGATGTGGAATCCGACAAATGGGCGCGGGGC
>VYZT01065368.1:20729-35853 GCA_013400735.1 Pomatostomus ruficeps
GGTGCGGTCCGGTCTCACCTGGTCCCGCCAGCTGAGGGGTAGCCTGAGGCCTTGGGGGCTGACGGGGGCCGGGGTTGGGGGTTGCCTTCATGGGGACGCTGACATTGTCCGTGGCTGTGGGGTCTCCAGAGGCTATCGTTCCCTCCCCTGTGGGACCTCGCTGTGAGGCTGTGGGACCTCTGCCTGCGGGAGCACTTAGAGTGTGCTAGCAATCAACGGTTCCTGCCGCCTTGCTGAGTGCGCTACCTTTGCGCTTCCCCTTCGCGCTTTTGGGAGTTTGCTGGGGTTGTCTGTGGCCACAAAGAACAAGAATTTTTTTCCCTCTGTCTAGTTTCTTTTCTTGTTTTGGTTTGGTTTTGTTTTGTTTGGGGTTTTTTTTTGGGGGGGGCGGGGCGGGGAACGAGAGAGCTTTGCTGTTAAGCAAGTGCTGAGATTTCCATGTTTCCATTCTGGGAATGGGCTGGAGAGCTACGAAAGGTGGTGAGGGAAAATGTAAGAACTTTCCAGTTAAAAAAGCCCTTTTAGATGCGTTTGTTTTGATACAAACACTTGCCCTGGAGATATGGTGAATAAAACTGTCTGTTACGCTTGAACGCTGCACAGAGTACCCTTACCTGCGCAGGGTACAAGACACCTGACTTCAGATCCTTTTGAAGATGATTCAGAGAGTAATTATACTTTGCAAGGGTTAATCTTCTAATTAGCTGTCATAAAAGGAAACAAAAATGCAACACTTAGCAGAACAGTTTTTGTTTTCTAAAGACAACTGTATTACAGGAGTATTTTTAAGTTTTGGTTTTCAGAATATCTGCAAATGTGGTTTTCATAGTAGTTTCCTTTGCAAAGATTTTCTTTTTTAAAGGTTTGCTCTTTTTCTTGGTTTCTTTTCCCTACTTTTTCTTGGGTTTGACTTTTAATAAAATAGAAGTAAGGAAAAACAGTAGAAAAACATGTAGAGTATTTCAGTGTTGCTTTTATTTATATTGTAATTTATAGGTATTTTTAGTGCAGGTATTTTCCCGTTGATTTAAAATATGTCATGTTATTCTTTTGAATGCACATAAAAAAATAAAATCGTATCAACAATATCTTCCTCAAAGGTTGTTCCTCTATAGCTTTAAAATATGAATTGGCAGTTACTTGCCTTAAGTGGGTTGGAAGCTTCTCATTTTGTTGTAGTCTATGTAAATTACTCTCTTCCCTGTGTTGGTTTAAAACTTTTTGGCAGATGTCCCTATCCCTTTTTTCTTTGGAGCTCAGCTTTCATAGGATTCAAGTTGGTAGTGACTGCTCACTCTGTTGCTATCTTTCATTGGGTTGTGAAAAAAGCAGAGGATTTGATGCTTTTTTTGAACTTGTAAAGTCTTCGGTTCCTTTTCTCGATTGTTTTGTTTTCATTGTTGTTATGTCATTCCCTTCATAGCCCACACTCTGCGGAGAGCTGTGATCTGTGAGCTCTTGGTAGCCGTCTGGGGCTGAGTCATGTTGCCTTGCAGTTCATCCGAGTGCAGGGCCAGCAGGAGCGAGTAGCTTAGTTCCCTGCATCCCTCTGCATCTGGACTGCGTTGTTGAGAGAGTAGCCAGCTCCATGGGGAAAGTGAGTGGTTTTCAAGCACTGTTCTTTCCCTGCCTGTGCCGTACAGTAAGTACAGATATTCTGGGAATTGCCGTCCTCAGAGGGTCATGTGAGTGTGCCTTGGAAGCAAGCCAGCTTGGGAGAGCAGGTGAAAGAGATACCAATGGCTTCAGTAGCAAGGCTCTTAGAGATGGGTCAGGGTTCTGCGTGCTGTGCTGGGGAAGGACAAGAAGACACAGCACACTTTTTGCACACAGGGTGACAAGGCTGTTTGACAGCAGACAGCTGAGAGGAGATGAGCAAGCAGCTGCTGTGTTTGAAGTTCAAGGTATGTCTTGTTAGCAGTTAGCACACATAGACTTAGCTTTCCTGCTGGATCTGTGGGGTCCATAAGGCTTGAGGGTAGTCATTGAAGGCGCTGGCCACCCGGAATGTTTTGATACAGATCAGCAGCACTGTGTTAATGTCCAGGTATTCCTATCGCCCAGCTTTAGGCTCTCTGATAGGCTAAACTAAGAAACTGACCTGCTGTGTATTGATCCACTGAGCAACCAAGGTGTTTCAGTGCAGAAACCTAGGCCAGGTGCTTTAATTCTCTAGGAAAGAGCGTCTTTCTCTTTGGGCTATATGTCAGGTACCTATGTAAGGTTGGTGTCTAAGGTCCAAAAATTGTGAATGTACAGTTAAATTGGCTCCACAGATCTCTTTTACTTACAAGCTCTCCAACTGAATGTTTATTTTACTTGTTATTATAGTAAAGAATATGACCGTTTGGGTCTGTGAGTTAATCACTCTGTGAAAACACTACAGAATAAAGCAAGGTAAGTCTGAAGCGTCAGATTTTGAGAATTGTATGTTACATGAGACTGATCCTCAGCCTAGTCAAGGTACACTAATCGGTCATGTAATGAACAAAATATTAGGATGTCATCCAGGATTTGGTAAAATTCTGTAGTGAAAATTGTGGAGTCAAGGTGATTGGGAGTCAGGATATGATAAAGGACTCAAGACAGTGTAATAGAAGCCTTGAATTGAACTCTTAAGTCCCTTTGTAAAACAGGGATTTCAGGTCTGAGCATCTTACTGAAAAGCAAAATCATGTGACTTCTTGAAAAGCCCAGCTGCTTGGTAGGGAGAGAAGATACAAAAGATAACAGTTATATTAGTCCATTGCAGTATTTTCCTATCTGTTAACTGGTATGGGTTTTGTTGGGTTTTTGTTTTTGTGGAGGTTTTTTTGGTTGGTTGTTTGTTTTTTTTTTTTTTTTACTTTCTTGGTGACTCTCATTCTTTTGGAGTTATTAGGCAGCCTTATGAATGAAACTTTATGTTGGTGCTCTTGGATGAATTCCATCAAAGCGCAATTGACAGTCGTTGGAAGCAAGAGAGATGTTTTGGTTTGGTTTTCTTTATTCACCAGATATTAAAATATTATTGATTTTCTGCAGTTGGTCAATGCGTGTGGTATGGGAGCTTTTGTCATTTGTGTATTTTTTGCTGTGGTACAAATGGCTTTGTACCCAAATACACTGAAACACAGGAACAATGAAGAGGTCAGATGTAGGTTCTATTTATAGCAACATAAATAAGGTTAATATAGTATATAATGTGCTGAGTTAAGGGATATGGTAGCAATGCTTGTAAAAGTTTAAGTCATCTATTTCAAAAATTGAATGTGAAGTGACTTCTTGCTAATTGTATCACAATATCCTGGCTATCCCAGCATCCTTAAACTTCCAAAGTAATCCCTTGGTGTTTTGACTGAATATGTAGGATGTGATGAAAAGGCAGCTATTCATGGGGGCATAGCTTTCTGTGGTGCAGTGTTTTAATGGCTGAGCTCTGACAAGGTCATCCTCTTCCCAGCATGTGCAGTGCCCCAGCAAAAAGCAGCTGGTCCCTCTTTGCAGGGAAGCTGAAGCTGTAAGGGCCACTGGAACCCGCTGGTATTTTGGTGCCCTATCTTTATCTGTTCTGTAAAAATAACAAACAAAACAAACAAAACCAACAAAGAAGAAACCCCCACACCACAACCCAAACAAACGAAACAACAAAAGAAGGGAAAAGATAATTATTGTAACAACAGACAACTCTTAAATTCCACGACTATTTGCTTAAATACATTTTGGCTAGCCCATTCTATATACGTACAATATCTTATGTACACCCTTCTTCTCCCATATCCAATTACTGCATAATCACCCGTAACAGTTTTTAAGAATATTCAAGTGGAGCAAATAGAAAATGCTTTCATGGTATTATTTTGTAGTGCCCTCAAGGATGCTAGGATCTTTAGATCTAGGGAAAAAAACAACCAAAAAAAGTGTTTATAAGCTGCAAGCCACCATAATGGGTAATTTTTAAAATAGATTGCAGTGTACTTACCTGGATTTTATTGTAGCAAACTGAGAGACAGAAAGCAAAACCAATCACCCGTGACACTCAGTATTCTCTTACTGATAATTTAAGT
Source organism: Pomatostomus ruficeps (assembly GCA_013400735.1). NCBI lineage: Eukaryota > Metazoa > Chordata > Aves > Passeriformes > Timaliidae > Pomatostomus > Pomatostomus ruficeps. The sequence continues at coordinate 24,776 of VYZT01065368.1, forward strand.
TGGTATAATAATAATAATGCTTTTCCTGCCTTAGTGGGTAATTACTTAGAGAAAATTAGCGATGAGAGTAGCAGCTTGTTGTGAGATTATTATCTAGTTATTTTGGCTACTGCTATTTTTCCTCTATTTACTTAGCTTATGTTTTTCATAGTCATCAAGTACTCAAGCTTACATTTTAAAAAGTTTGTTACTGCTTTGTAGAAATGAAAAAATACTCTTTTCACACATGGAATGTGAGTAGTGTAACAGTTTAACCCACTTTGCTTTTGAACTACTGCAAGAAAGAAAGAAAAAAGAAAAAAGGACTGCCTTTCCAAGTTTGTGTATACTGTAAAGATCCATCGTTGCTCCAGCAGGCTGTTGCAGTACAACTGATGATAATACAATGTTACTGTATTAGTTTCCTCTGCTGAGTAATTAAATCCTCTTTTTATCCTTGATTTGGAAAGACAAGCTAAAATTGGCTCTGTCTGTACCTGTAAATAAAGTGAGCCAGGCACTGTTCTTGGGCCCTGAGGCCCAGTAGGCTGGCACAGGGATGGCCACCACCATCCTTCCTGAAATTACACCACCCTTACCACCCCGTCACACCCCCACATCCAGGTAGTGATCCCTGACCTGTGTTGGCCCTGACCTCCTTGGGATTTGTTTGGGAAAACACCAGCTGACACGGGCCAAAACTGCTCAGCAGTACCTTAATAATCTACTACCCCACTTCATGGTGTGCCTTGGTCACTGTGGCTTTAGTAACTAGACAGATATAGTTGGAGTTTGTATGCATATAGATATACACACATGCATATACACAGTGTAATAGGAAATGTTTCTTCTTTGTTCATTTTGCTTGGGCTTCAAATTAAATGAAGTTGTTTTCAACTGGCTTCTTGAGGACTGAAGTCTTTAAAGGGCAAGAATTTAACTGACTAAGGCTCCTGTGCTCACGTCTTCAAATCTTTCCTTTACACTAGGAGCAAATCTACTTAAGTATGATATTGTTTCCCTTGCAAAATATAGCACATCCTTTTACCTATGAGTAACTAAAAAATGCATTCTCTGTTTGCAGAATGAGTATGAAAACTAATTGTGGGGCCAAGCTTGTGTTTGTTTACACACCTCACTAATGAGTTCGTTTGCCGTAAACTAGACAGCCCACTTCAAAACACATCTCCGTCTTAATATATTGTATTAAAAAAGTGTGTCAGCTTAATTTTAAAACAACCTACCCCTCAGGGAGTGTTCTTCTGTTTCTTTTCTGTTATTAATTGCATCCATCTGCCAGAGCAGGTGCAAAGGCTTTAACTAAGTCCTGTCATTTTAGTACTACCTCTTGAATTTGCTCCATCTGTGCAATAGTATAAAAAGAAATCAATGCCTATATCTATTTTTTCTTTTTTTTTATGGTCTCCCTGTTCCTCCTGAGTGCCATGATCTTAATTCTTCCCAGTCTCGGTCTGATAAAACAATCTTTAACTCCGACATCCTATTTCATGTCTTGCCAAAATACAACTGGGTTTTCTTGTTTGACTTGATAATTAGGAGGTTTTGTTCTTTTTCCATTCAAATAGCTCTTTTGTCGCCAAAATTTCTAAGTGTTTCAGCTTGTGGTAAGTAGTTGTAAAATACTCCCAGGGACTTTTCATTGCCATCTTTCTCTGGAGTAGGAGTTGCTCTTTGACAGGAAACAAGCCTGTGTCTATTGAACATGGTTTAGCATAAAAAAGACTTCTGTGCTCCTGCAAATCGAAATAAGCTCAGTTAGCGGAGATTTGAACTATACTGCTAACAGCTTTAATTTAAATAGATGAGATGTTGTCATAGAGGCTTTTCTTTCAGAACACAATGTTTTCAGTTGAGTAAGGTAGTGTCCTAAACAGGGGAATTATGCAGTGCTAGCAAATCATAGCTTAAAAGTGATGATTTATTTGCTTAAATTTTTTCTGTGCCATTTATTGTAGCTTCCAATACTCTTGTTCATGCTTCTAAAACAAGACAACTTTATGTACTATAATCTGCTCGACTCCTTGACTCTGAATTTGTGGTGTATCTTGTGTTTCCTGTATGCCTTAAGTTCTGCTGATATTTTGTTTGTGAGCAATTACAGGAACCTTTTGTCTTTGACTGGTAGAGTAAACAAGTTGGGGTTTTTTTCCCCTTTGCTTACTTACCTTCATTTAAAATAAGTTATTTTTTCCACACTGAAAAGTAAACCATGTGTTTTGTAAGGCAAGTCACTATTTTAATAGAACTGAGTAATTTTTGACCTTTTGCATGGGCCATTTTCAAACACAAACTGAATGCATTTGGTATTTGTAATTATTTGTTGCATACTTCAGAGCATTCAGTTATTCTCAGACTGAGCTTAAAAGATTTTTGCATCAGTTGCTCACTCTACATAATGCAGTTGGTAACTATTTTTCTATGTCATTACAAGCCCCTTTTTTGAGAGGAAAATGAAAACTAGTGAATCAGACTTCTGGGGAGAGGAATAAGTGATTTTTGCCTTCTGAAAATATTCATTTTAATGCATCAAGAAGTCATATTTTGAACAACAGTGAAATGTGCTTTTACATTATTCTATTAATTCTGTTGTATAGGAGAGTTTAACGTTTGTTTCCATTAAGTTTCAGATTAAGGCATATTGTGTCCAATGAAATATAAAGAGGTCTAAGTAAAACTAATAAAGAAGTGAAGCTTGAATTAACCTCTTTTGCTGAATTTCTTTCATTTTCCTGTTTAGTTTTCAGTGTATCCAGTTCTATGTGCATGCCCCCATTGTTTAGACAGTCAGCAGTTGTCCAGCAGAACATTGTGACCTTTGTATCAAACTGCACAAAAGTAGTTTTAATTACTAGGAATGTAATTTTATTTGGGTTTGGGTTTGGGTTTTTTTGCTCTGCAGATTTATTTCCCTGTATTTTTATTTTATTCAGTTACCATTCACTTGCTGGTAAATGCAAAACCAGCTATATTGGCTTACAGGGCTGTTGTGCCAGTAGTTTCCTCTCTCCTTTCTGTTATTCTTGGCTTTTTAAAAAGGGTCTGGTATTTTACAGCTTTTCTTGAAATAGTATAGTACTGTAGGGGATAACAAAAAGTATCTTCTTATGTCGTTCAGTTCATCTCAAACTCTTACTTCATCAGAACTGATGAGGAACACCCCAATACAATTTTCCTACCTACCCACCAGTAATCTGTGCTGCTCATAGGTTTTATTCTGCTTTTGTGCAAATTAGGCCAGACTGTGTCCCAGTGCTCACTTTTTAAGCAATGAAATATTTATGATTAAAGCCTTGTATCTCTCAACAGCTGTATTATTTTCGCAGCAGGTACAGTACATGGTTGGTACTCAGTCTGCTGCATTAAATGAAAATTTCTTTTGTTTTTCTATGTAGATATGAATAAAAGAGAGTTGATGATATTACCTATATTGTCCATAATTTTGAAGTTTACCTTATTTTTTGTGTGTTTCTCCATATGAGAGGAGAGTCTAAATGCTATTTTTCACAAGAAATATTGTTAATATTCTTTTGTGTCAGCAGTGTGGAGAGTGTGTCCTGCCTTACTCAGTCCTGGTAGAAAGGATTATCAGAACCTGAGTTTTTGTCCAAACCTACAAAAAAGAGCTGGAGGATGTAAGAAAGCCCTTGTCTTGAAAATTTTTTGCAAGTGTTTTCCTTTTACATATAGGCAACATATCCAGAATTTTGAAAGGAAAGTAGTGATCTGATTAGATGCCTATTCATGAATCATTGAAAAGGCAGACTGATCTTATAAAAGTAGATATTTGGTAATTTCTGAAAATTACCAAAAGAACATGAAGGTTTCTCTTTTTGAAGGTGCATTGAGGTGCAGAGTTGCCTGCTAATTCTAAAATCCTAGAATGCTTTCCTCTGCTTGTGCCTGGTTTTATGAAGTTGGTTTTAAACAAATACTTCACTTTTTCCATAGGTACGTGCCTTGGGCTGTTTATTTTTCATGTGCAGCATACTTAAATATTGTCAGGTTGGAGGAGAATAATATGGATTCATTAACTCCTCAGTTCTTCTGTGCTATGTAAATTGGCTTTGAACTTCTTCTGTCAGAGCCTCAGCAAGACACTCCACACACTGTTTGTGTGGATATGACATAATTGCTACTTTGCTGTCTAATACAGCTGAAGAGACTGTACAGATTCCAGGGGACAAAGTCCATATACTGGAAGGATTGGTTGAAGCTTGGCTCAGGATTTCCAAAAGACTCATCTTTTCACTCATCTTAAAAGTCATCTTCTGAAGGAGATGAGTGCTTTAAAGCTGAAAAGCTAATATATTCAGAGAGCTTTTCCCTTTTTTGACAAACAGAAGCAAAGTATAGTAAATTTGACCCTTTTCTTGTACAATATCAATGCAGCTTCTAGAGATGCATGGGAATTCTTACTGCCTTTCTTCTTCATAACTCCGTGGTCAGCTACAGCTGTGTAATGGCAGGAGTAATTCACTTTGCAGACCCTGAATAAAGGTACATTCTGACACTCTTAAGTTCAAAGAGACCTTACTTGCAAGGCTTTTCAACCCAATTTCATAATCTTTCGCAGCCTCCTGACATAATAAAGTCCACAGTTCAGTGGAGTGTCTGTTCCTGTGCTAGTGCCATATCTCCTGCCTGTGTGGAATACCTGCTTTAACTTACTGGCACTGAAATGATAGGTGCTTGTGGCTTTTATAGAAAAGAGGCAGATCTGCACTTTTAAAAAGCAGAGTATGGTAGGTACTGTGGTGTGTGTGACAGAGTGAATGCCAGTTCAAATATTTTAAAAATGTGGAACACTTTGTAAAAGGAAAAAAAATGTTAATGTGACTCTATCTCCTTTTTTTTCCCTTTGGTCAAGGCTGAAAATATTTTCTCATGCACTTACTTCCCTTTACTCATTGGCCTTCTATATTTATTTTTTTTCCTTCCACTTGGCTAAATTATGCCAGTGGATTTTAACTCTCTTAAACCTGATTACTGAGCAGCAAAGCCTGTGAAGAGTGTAGTTAATTGAGCCAAAAAGCAGAAATAATGCAGGTAAACTACTCAGAAATAAGGCAATTTGGACAGTAAATATAACCTTTTAAAAACTTTCAAAGAATGTAGTGATTATATAAATGGAAAATGTGTTCAGTTGCAGGTCCTCTTGTGTTACTGTGTAAGGGCAGAGCTACCAGAAGGCTGTTACGTTCATATGCTGTTGTATCAATGACCTCTGAAGGAGGAAGAAAGGAATCAAAGATGAGGTAGAATAATCAGAAAGAGCAATCAGAGAAAATATGCTGTAAGCAATAAGTTGAGATTGAAATCTGTTTAAAAATACAGGCTTGTGGCTGTAGTTTAAATGCCTTGGTTTCACTGACATTATGCAAACATCACCCTGGGATTTTATTTAAAGGGCTCTCATGCGTTCATGATTTTGGAAGAGTTGAGACTTCAGACCTGATGGTTAAATTAAATGCATTTGTTTGTCATACTTTCCAGAGTTTGTGGCCCCTTCCTGGCAGCTACCACAGCTAAAACTAAACGGTATTTACTAAGGCGTTAGTTTATGAAGATATTCATTTTTGTAAAAAAGAAATGTGTGTGCTTCACTGCCTGTGCAAGTAGCACTTGATCTCTTCCCAATTACTTGCATAGCTTATCTGTCAGTCAGTTCAGCTTCTCTTTCAAGATCCTGCACGTTGATGCTCGCTCAAGCTTTCTGCATTTTCACTTTGAGCGGCTGCACTCTTTGGTATTGGAGAAGGTGCAGCTTCCTTTGAAAGAATACTTATTTGCTGAAATAGTGAAACCTGACTGAATACTGGAAGCAGTGCCTGGGAAGGGAGTTTTGAGCTCAAAAACTTTGATATTCTTTGTGAATAATTGACTGTAACTCCTTCCGCTGTGTAGAACACAAAAATGTCATGAGACTTGGGTTTTTTAAATTGGGCCTGCCAGCCAAAATTTAAAATATTAAAATACTCTGTGTAAGCTGCTTATGAATAAGAAATATGACAAGAATTAGTCATAATTTTGGCAATAATTTAGAATCTAATCAATTAGCTGCAGTTACAGCTCTTCTGAGGTGTACCCACAAACACAGTTATGTGAAACCTTGTTTGCACCTCGCTTGTGAAATTTTATTGTATTTTAGTGCAATTTTAATAAAATCTTGGAAATAATGATGTCAGACTAGCCCAAGAACAGTAGAAAAATGCAGTAGTGTTCTTTTGGGTAAAGGTACTACAGGCTTGTAGGAGGACAAGTAACATTACGTAGATTTGGTTTTCACTCAGCTGATGTTATTTTTCAGAATGACAAGTTTGAAGAGTCAACAGGAAAACCACTGGCACTAATTATGACTAATGTTTAACTGTACTGCATGAAGGATTTAAACACCAAGTAGTCCGAGATATTTAATTTTACATGTTCTCAAAGCTTTTTTTTAATGGTGGTCTTATTTTTAAAGTATTGACTGTATTCTCTCTTTCAGGAGAAGTATAAAATTAGAGTAAAGTGACATCACTGGCATTGTCTTGGTTTAAACCAAAATGTAAACTGTGGCTCTCCAGATTGTCTTCTAAATTGTCAAGTTTACTTGGTTTTGTGGATTTATATCTTCAGTTGTGCTTAATCCCTTTCTCTGATTAGTACCCTATTCATTCCCTCATTTTTAAGGTACTTAAATATACTTAAGCTTCATCTTTGTCCAAGTGTGTTGCTAAAATAAGGGTAATTTTTCAAGGGTGGTTAGCAGCATAAATGTAAAAATGGATGTTTGTAAAATGTGCATGACTTTGCAGGAAATTGTTTGGGGTCTCCCTGTCTGTGTATATATATATGTGTATGTGTGTGGACTAGAAAAGCAAACTTAAGCAACTTCTCACATCTTGTTCCTACAGGCAGAACTTTGTCCTGTATAAAATGGATATGTTTGGTTTCACAGTTTTTTCCATAGATAAGCTTGCTTGAATGCAACTTGGTTGTAATTCTCAATGGATTTTGTTTTCAAAGTGGACTCTGGGGACTGCCTATAAATAAAACTGGTCCGGCTGCTCTGAGTTTTTCTCTTTTTGGCATAAAGTTTACCCATCCAGCCAAATAAGTCAGTTTCACCTTCTCCATGTAAGTCTGATGCGATGGAAAGGAATGGTCTTTTTAAATAGTCTTGACACTCATAGTTATTACAAAAGGGTGAAAGGTGGGGGGAAATTAAAGAAACTAAGTGGGAACAAGTCTTGGCCAACAGTGACTAGTAGTGTCATAAACCATGACATGAAAGCCATGTATTTATAAAAACTCATAGTGATACTGTGTCCTTGCTCTACATTGCACTGGCATGAGAACTCAAGACTGTATTCATCATTAAAATTAAAATTTGAAAAACCCCCTTACAGACTTCGAACCACTCATGTTAATCAATGTTTGAAATCAAAACCTTTACTCATCAAAAGATGAATAAACCTTTTTTCACAAATACACCAATCATGTAAGGATGGAAAGCATCATTATGCAGAGTTTTACTTTTTTTTTTTTAAGTGAGGAGGCTTAATTGTATCCTGAGGGTGGTACATTCCTGTATTTTCCCAGTCTTCTCCATAATGACTTCACGTAGTCATAGGATTATGCCTAATTTTTATACTGAGCAGAAAATACCTTGTTTAAAGTGCATCTCATTTTCTCATATGCTTTTAAACTGCACGGTTAACTAGGATTTTGAGTCTGTCAAATTCTCACTGGCATTCTCGGTTTGTCTTTTTCATTATTTTAGTAAAACCTATTTTACATGACTATGCAAGGGACAAGAGGGAAATAATTGCCCATCAAAGAAAACTTTTTTAAAATAATGGATGATAGACATGGCAATAAAGAATTAAACTATTTGGAAGAGGACTTCAATAAAAATCTAAATCCACTTTGAAGTATTGAAAAAAGGCATAGAAGTAAGGTCTGCCCTTTGTTTCTGTCACTGTTGGTCTTTTTTTTCTTCTGTGCCCTTTTCTTCTCAGCTCCCCAGAGGCCTTTGCTTACAGTGTGATAGTGACATTGTGCGTATCACAGAAAAGCAAATACAGTGGTTCAGTTGTAATCTTAGCTCCTACTGCCCACACAGATTCATGAGCTCTCTAACCTTGCATGTTGGTAACTGGAAAGCTTGGAAAGACAAATAAGCTAGAAAAGGAAATTATGTACCTTATTGGGCTTCTGTTAATCTTTCATTTTCAAAGGTGACAAAAATATTTTACCTCACAAAAACCAGAGTTAAAATGGTCCCTACCAGGTTCCAGCTGATGTTTCCTGTTACAGGGAAGATTTTACTTCCACTCTGTCTGTTGTCTTCCTGCCTAGCCCCCCACATCTCCCATGTGAGTCATAGGCAGAAGTGCTGAGCTCTCTGCTCCCTGAAATAGATTATGAAATTGTACTCCTGATGAATAGGAGATATTGTATTGATAGTTTTGAATAGGAAACAAGAGACTTAACTATGACTAAGGGCATTTCTGTGGATGGGCTTGGCTCTGTCTTTTAATGGGGCTTTGCGTTTATTACCAGCATGTCTAATGGAAAAGAATAAGCAGGAGAACTGAGCTCACTTTTCTCTATAGCATTTGTCCGGAGCACCTTTCTTGGGTGCAGTGCTGCTGTGGGCTTGCGGCTGCTGGAATGCATGCTAGCAGTGGACTGACAAGCATTAGTGTCAGCCATGGTGTGAGAACTTCACTGTACAAAGTCTACTGGCTCTGATTATTTCAGATCAATTTGCTGTTAGACAACGGTCTGTTCAGAACAACTCAGATGGAAAATCTAATCTGAAAAAGGTGTTCACTGTAGCATCCTGGGAAGCCTTTAATGCCCAGCACTTAATGCTTTCTTTTTGTGCGTAATAAAGGTTTCCAAAATATATTGGTCTCTTCAGTGGACCTATACTTCTATTCAGTATTTCTTGGTGCCAGTGTGAGTCCTTCAGCATCAGAGGCCCTGAAGAGCCTTTTTCACCCTTGTGGATGACATTTTCATACAACTGAATATGCAAAGCTGAGGTGTTGCATGACACAGAAGCATTCAGATCCACAGAAGTCTGCTGGAATGGATAATGGACCATATCGACTGTGGATTGTGATGAAACAGTTGCTTGCTATTGTGTGAGACTGGATGTACCATTTTCTTCCTGGACTGAGCCTCTTTACTGGGCACTTTAGGTATTGGAAAGAAATGCTATAAACATGAATGCAAACTGTCTCAGCAAAGTGATTGTTGCAGTCCAGAAAATAAAGTTAGAAACAAATTTCCTTTATGTTGAAGTCAAGGCCTATTGAAATTTATATAATGTAACCATGTTAACGTGTGATTATTACTAGAAATGGATTGTATAGTTGTGCTATTTCTAAGATATTTTCAAAGAGGTTTGTCTCTATTTCCCAACTGCATGACTTTGAAAGAGCTTGTAAGTAGGTTGCCTGGGCTGGGGTGCTTGTCTTGTGTTTTCTTACTTGCTGCTTTCACTGGTCAGTTCAGCTGTAAACCTATGATTTTTTTAAAAAACAGGAATAAAAAGAACTCACATCTGTTTGTGCCTGCAGTTCTGCACTCTGCCCTCCTCCAAGGCCAACACAGCCTTGTCCATTGAGAGTTAAGTATTTTTTGGAACACAACTTCTCAGATTATTTCAAAATTAATCCATTTATTTCATGGGTGATGGATCTTTGAACAAGCGGCAGCTGATAAGAAAAATGTAGAAAGCCTGAATGCTTCGCATCATATTGCTAGCCTGCTGCATATCTGTTCCTAAACTTTTGAAAAACATGAGCTTCTTCTATTCACTTAGCTGTGGCAAAGTGCATTTCCAAGAGAACAGGAGCTGGTACCACATACAGGCAGATGGTGGGGAATGAGAGAGGTGCTTGGTTTTGTTCTTTAACAGCACAGTGTCTGCTAGCTGGTGCAGGAATAGAGCACAAGATGCTCCTGAGAGAGTTGCTTTTCCTTGCAGTTTGCATACCAAATTGAACTGCTATCTCTGATACAATTTTTTTTATTATTTTTAGGACACCTATAGATAAAGGAAAAAGTATATTCCCATATTAGAGGGATTTTACAGTGCATGTTGCAGAGCTGTAAACTTTCTTAAAAGCTTTGGGACACTTGCCTCATGAAATCTGAACTTCAGTAAAAGTTGGATGCAGGAACTAGCCAACAGTCACTTTTTCAGTTGTTTTTTGCCTGTTTATTTATTCCTTCAAATGTTGCATTTTGGATGCTGTTTAACTTTTAATGTCCATGGGGTATGCTGGTGGTTAAACTGCCCAACTTGTTTAATAGGAGGGCAAAAGAAGAAAGAGGAGAATGAGCTTGAACAGCAGAGCAGGCATGAAGACAATAAATTTAGCTGACTTCTGGAATTGCAGCTGGAATGTTGTGAAATTTGATACAGATGAAAAATAGGAGTTGAAAAGTACAAAATTTCCAGTGTGGGTGCCATTTTGAGTAGGCTGTGTGGGTGGGGAATGGTGCTAAATGCCAAGCAGGGAAGTAGAACGGGGAGTCTCTTTCCAGCTAGCAACAGACAGCTAGAAGTGGAGGGGGCTGGGGAAGCGGTTTAAATGTCCCAGTGCAGCTGTTTTGTAATAAATCACTAATACTTGTGGGTAAAGCTCAGCTCATCAATGTTTTCTACCTTCTTGTCCCTAGAATTCTTTTCCACAGTAGTTTCGGTATTATTTTTATGGTACCCCTGTTTAATGTCCTACTGTATGTAATCAGATAGTTCATGTGGCTCTGAAATAGCTTTTTGGTCAGACTGTATGACATGCAGCAGGTCAAAATTGTTTTTCACTGTTTTTGGTTACTATCATTCTTCAGTATGAAAGTAGCATTTCTTTTAAGAATGAAGTGCTGTTCCTTACAGGGTGAGCATGCAATACCAGTGTTGGTGGACATGTCTGCTTTTGCTTTGGTCTCAGATTCTCAGTCCAAGTTCTGATGCTTTGTTTTGGCATCAGCCCAGGTCCAGGAGCAGATATTTTCATTTGCTACAGATGTATTTCCTGTGTGTTCATGTGGCTCTCCCTTAAAAAAAAAAAAAA